>JANAVB010013509.1:0-105231 GCA_029216955.1 Iris pallida
TTCCTGCATTAAATTACTTTACTTGATACTGTCACGTTGGTCACACGGATTAGTACTATATGGATCCCTTCTTGAGATGTTATCCCTTCAGGGAGCATCGGGTACTCTATGTTCTGTGCACTTCACTTACATGGCGTATCATATGCTTCTTTAGTTCTATGATCACTTGTGACATATACCATATGATCACAGAGTCTTCTCTGAATCCTTATCCCATTTATTGGGTCCATCAGAATTCCCATTTATGGGACTACTATGTACCACCCTTTGGAGGCTTATCACGTTTTGGAGGCTTATCACCCTTCGGGGGCATATCACCCTTTGGGGGCTTATCACCTTTCGGAGGCTTATCACCCTTCGGGGGCTGTTACATAGAAGCATGTACGTAACATAACTTCTTTGGATCCTTGTGTATTAATTGGGGTTACGGGGGAGTATAAATAGCCATGTGAACAATTTCAAAGTAGAATAGCCATGTACGCCTCTTTAGTATAGCCATGTACAAATCAAGCTGTTCACATGTCGACTTTGTGCTCTAAATCACTAGTCACTGGTAGCTCTCTACTTATAGTAGATATTTCTATTACAGTTCTCTCTCTGTTTACATACTGCATTTCCTTCAGTATCTATATCTTACTTTACTGCATGATTATATTTTCTAACCTGCTATGAACTGTTGAGATGTACTGTGCTCGCTTCCGTCCTGACTGGACCTATTGAAAATTTTACAGAGGATGATGAGGAACCCTGCACCCCTTACCTTGGAGCTTGCCTAGATGACACTCGCGACCTGGACCCCTGGAGAGGTTCAGGCAGCTACTGAGGACGATACCTTGCATAGTATAGATAGCTTAGACTATTTTTTTCCATGTTTTAGTTGTTGTCTTTATTTTCAGAGTTGTATATTTTAGATATTAAGACTGGTAGTTGGTGAGACTTGTATTCCATTTTCTGTTGTACCTCAGTTGAGGATTTCTTATCTATTTTATCGTGCTACATTCTACCTTAGATTGTGATTGAGTTGTACCTCTGTGTTGGCCTCCTTTTTGAAGAGTATATTCATGTTAGTTAGTTATAGTTCATGACCTAGAACAGCGTTCTACCGCCGACACTGCGGCGTAGGCTGGGCGCTGTTACGTTCTCGTACCCTCACAATGGGTGCGGGTCGTGACATATTTTTAGTGGTGGCCCATGTAGGTCGAGTTTATGTAGTGGTATTCGAACTAGAGTATCACTACAGCCTGCAGTAGGATTAGGATATATATTTTGAAGGTACTCAATCACAGTTAGGATTCCTTGAAAGATTCTTGGGACGACCCTTGAAAATCTTATTTAAACTTCAATTTGAATCGTTTTCCTTATTTTGTTGCTCTCACTCCTTGATTATTGAATTTGATTTTTGTTGGATCGTTGTTGATTTGATTTTTTCTATCGAGATGAATTTTTATGGCCTGAGTTACGATATTTTTCTGATAACATATGTCGACGAGAATACAGGGATGGTAAACGTCTGCTTGGTTATGAAACCTAGAGTTTATCGCAGCTATGTTAGCTGGCGTGGCGGAAACATAGAGACCTGACTTCGGATGTACGTATCGTGATTGTGAGATTTAGAATTTCTCGCAGCTATACTAGTCGGCATAGCGAGAATTCCAGATGACATGATTATAGAGGTGCATGCCCCTGTTATGGACTCTACCGTTTATCACAGCCTTGCTTACTAGCGCGGCAAAAATTTTGAGTATCATGATTTTTGGACAGACGCATATGATTATCAGATTGTATCTTGGAAAGGTTCTTAAATATATCATCTCTATCTTCATTCCAGTTATTATAAATTGTTTTTCCATCATCAAATAATTTAGGAGTAGAGATCTTTTAGCTTTATAGAGCTTATGCATATGTAGTTCTTTCTTAGTGTGACGATCTGATGACTTGTGATTAGGCCCTTGTCTTAGGAATGATAGTATAGCCTGGCTTTCAATAGTGATTCTTGTAGCTAGTTCTCCTTTGTTGATATTTACTAGTTTTTCAGCCTTGATGATTGATTTATTTTTTCTTTTTCTTTTCTTTCAGTATGGCACCCATGACCCGAGCCCGTCGCCTGAGAGCAACTGCAGCTACTGAGAGTGTGCCTCCATCCACCTCCTACTGTTCAGGAGATAGTTATCCCTTTATCTGATCAGGGGGTGGTGGCACCTCCTGCCATTGAGGAGATGGTGATAGCTTCGCCAGAGAGTCTTCCTTCATCTCCTGTCGTTCAGGAGAGAGCTACGGATTTGTCTGAGACCGAGAGCCCTTTCCTACCCTCTGTACTCCATACTGTACCACCCGGAGGTTTGCTACTTGACGCAGCCCAGATGTTTGGATATTTCCAAGAGAGGCTGTTGGAGTCACAGAGAGTTCATGAGGAGGCCATGAGGGAGCAAATACAGAGGTTGCTACGTCTGCGGGACTCTGTGCTTCTGGAAGGAGAGCCTAGCCCCAAGAGGGGGAGGAGCAGTACCCAGTCCTACCCAGAGTTTGAGGAGTACCCATTTATCCAGCCTATATCATCATACCCAGCCCAGTCTCCTGTCCAGCAGAGGTCAGCTGAGCTAGAGCCTATCTGTGCCTACTGCAAGAAGTCTGGACACAAGTGGAACAATTGTAGAAAAAGACTAGGATTGTGCCTAATCTGTGGTTCTGCCGCACACTGGGTGCAGCACTGCCCTGCTATACCTGCCCCAACCAGGGCCCTGCTACCAGGAGGGAGTTCTGGTTCTCAGACCTAGCTGGAGGTGAGTTTTGACCTAACCTTAGTTTTCCTTTTGTAAATTTTGATGCATCCCTTGCTTATATGTTTTGATACCTTGTGATTGCCTAGTACTGTAGCATGGTTGGTATAACTAGAAGAGACCACAGACTGATATTGCATGCCATGACCCCATAGGTTACACTTTTCAACTGTATGATTTAAGATAGATTTCTGAGACTATGATTGCTGGGGGCTTAACCTAGAAAGGGTACGATCATCTTAATTTCGAGGACGAAATTTTTAAAAGGTGGGTAGGATTGTAACACCCAGTTTCCCAAAAGAGGGTAATTTTGAAATTTTGTAATTATATTTATTATTTAATGATATTTATTTCATATTATGATTTTTAGTGATTTTTAATTATTTTTAAACTATTTAAATTCATGACTTGTGTTTATGGTGTTTTGCTAGTGAATAGTAGAGACTGCCTACCCTAGAGCCTAGATATGTGATTAGGATATTTAGACATTTTTGGGGTTATTTGATTTTATTATAATTTATTTGAATTTATATGAATTTTTAGAATTTATTTTGGAATTGTTTGAATGAGGGTTGACTAGGTTGACTTTGACTAGCAATGACCATGGTAGACCAACCTAGGAGCTAACCCTAGTTGAGTTTGGACTTGGTTAGGTTATGCAACCCTAGTTAGACTAGAGTTGACCTATGGTTTGATTATTTGACTCAAGTTAGGATTTAAGTCATAAGCCATGACTTGTGGTTGTACCTTAATCAATAACTTAGCCTTAAAAGCCCATAGGCCCACACCACTAGCTAAACCCTAACCCTAACAAGTCTTGGCCAGCCACTACACCCATTGGGAATCCCTCCCTATAAGTATCCTCTTAGAAATTAGGGCTAGCCTCTTAGGAAGAACAAAGTTTTGGAAGAGGTGAGCCTCCATCTTCAAAAATCTATAGTAATTCTATTTTATCTCTTTTTTCCCACCAATCAATTGCATTAGATCCTAATTTTCGTTTTCTTGCTGTTTGTGGTGTTCAACCTCAGCTTTGGGACAATTTGGAGAAGTTTGCTAACAAGAGGAACCCCCCATTTGAGGCTTTTCTTGCATTTTGACACCAATAGGTAAATTAATGTAAACATCATTAAAATTCTAGTTTCTTTGCATGTAGACCTAGACCTAAGTGTCCTGGTCCTGTAGGTATGCCTAGACCTAGGTTTTGTATCCATTTCGTGTCCTAAGTGGACACGTATCAGTCCCTTCCTATAGGTGTTTGAAGAAATGCCCCAATGGGCATTTCGACTTGGTTTTCAAATAGTATTTGAATAGAAAATTAGGGTTTGGTTATGCTTGTCGATTTCTGGTTGACTGATATGATTATTGTGTCATATCGTGTCGGCATGGACACGTGAACACGTACGTTCCCGCACGGTAGCAGTGCCCTGCTGCCATGCGTGTCGTGCTCACTGCACAGACCTTGTGAACCCACCAAAATTGGTGTGGAGGTTGGGGCAGTGACTGACAAGTCACTCCCAAAATTTCACGACACCTCGTTTCGTTTCGGACACGAAAACGAGGCCGTACGGGTCGTACACTGAGACTGTGCACACAGGAATCACGCTCTGATACGGGTTTCCCGTATGGATACGGTGACACGTTGGCTCGTGTCAGGGTCCTAGGCACTTAGCCCTACCCTAGGCGCACCCCCTTGCACGAACACGAGATCTAATTCGTGTCGTGTCGTGTCCTAGACCCTCTGGAACACGTGCACGACACTGTGCTGTTTAGTTGTGTCTGTGTTGTGCTCGATTGGGTTTTTTTTTGGTTTGGACACATCTGTGTCCTTGGGACACATTTACACTATATGGCATGTATAAACACCCTAACATAATTACCAACCTATAAATTACCACATTGATGTGTTTTGATTCTTCGAAATTGAATTTTTCTGTTAGGACTGATACATAGTGTTAGTTCCTAATTTCCTGATGTTTATTTCCCTTTCAAGCTGTTTAACTAATGATGTGTATACATGACATGATGTCTGGATAATATTTGCATGACTGTGTTTGTGCTGGATTGCAAGATTTGGTTGGTATTGATTCGAAATAGGGTGAACCTGCCTATATCCTGATACCTATACTGTCAGTTGGGTTTTGGGAGTTTAAATGTTTCAACTGTTTGATTGAGGGTTTAATTTGAATGTAGGTTCCCCCACATACACCTGAAATTAGCTAATGTTAGGTTGTGATTAATATGGACTTCCTTGTTTTCGAAATTGGCATTTAGTTAGATTAACTGTTAAGTGACTGATACATGTATCAGGACTTAAGATCCTGAACTTTTCGTTCTCTGTTTAAACCAAATTCTGGTATTTAAAGTTGACATGTTAGATTCATGCATATGTATTAATACCTGTTAGATGGGTTATACATGATAGATTAGGTTCCATGATTCTGAAATGGGCTTTTGTTTTCTTGAATGGGAAATTGAGCATTTGATTGGTTTTTTCGAATGTGATGGTTATTACATTGATTTGAGTTTTAATCCTATATCTTGAACTATAAAAGAATGATAGATAGTTCTTCACAATTTGGAAATTGATTCCTGTTCTCGAAATCCTGAGAATTTCAATGTACATTGTCTTATTTTCTTCCTTTCAACTGTCAACTGGAATTGAGTTTTAGGTAACTATCAAGGCATGTTTTTCTGTCATTGTTATTACTTTTTCCTATAACCTTGGTAGTTGGGTTTCGAGCTATGTTGAGATTGATCTATGGTTGACCCACAGATTTCAGTTGGTGCACTCGACCACTGCACACTCCTTGACACACACTTGCACATCATCCACATCACTGATTTCATTCACTGCATTCACATATTTTATTAGCTCTATATATGTATTAGAGGGTTGTGAAGGTTAGACACTTGAGAAATGGCAAGGCTTTGAGCCTGGGTTCAATTGAGTATCAAGGAAATCCCCTCAGTGCATGAGCATAACTGCCCATATGCATTAGTCCTGTTCAATATTAATATATGTATATGAGTGTTGAGAGAGATAGTGAAGGTTGTGAGTGATATAGGATAGATTTTGAGTTTATATATATATATAAATATATATATATATATATATATATATATATATATATATATAATAAGTTATAGATACAAGTGAGTTAGTAGTGAGGGGAAAAATCTGAGAGGAGAATGGTGTTCAGGAATTGGGGGTTTGATGTAATGTGATTTGGATGTAAATATATGTTCTAGGTAAGTATATATGGATGTGTGTTAAATATAGATATAGAGACTTATGTTATGACATGTACTAATGCCTAAACTAAAAACCACAATTCCTAAACTCACTCATCCACCTTGGCACACACTATTGTATCACATAATACACTCTAGAGCCACTTGACACTTTATACTACACATTGTGTTAGGTTTTTTCTTTAGATTTCTGTCACACACACATGTACACAAACATCCCCACATGTAACTTCCCCCTATCACCCTAGGTATATATATGTATATACATATATATATGTAGCCTATATGTGCATGTGTGTGTTATTATATAAAATTAGATCAATATTAATACATGTATATGTGTGAAGGTGTGTAATAGCCTATGTGTTTAGCCTAGACATATAGCCTATGGCTCATAAACCTGTGTTTATGGCTTGAATGCCAGTGTAGGAGTGTGGTTGGCTTGTATAGCCTAGAAATTGGGTGTGCTTGCTAGAATAGGCTGGTTAGGTCTAGTGGGACTTGTTTGGACCTAGTTTGACTTGTAGGGTTGACCAGAGGTGACCAAGAGTTGACTTTGGTCTAGATTGACCTAGATTCATGTAGAACGCATTGTAGTGCATCTTATTACCATTCTGGACTTGTTGTGACTTGTGTTGCTCTAACTAGGAGTCGGGTGCCTCATCTCGGACAGTACATTTACTTCAGATATTCAGATACAGGCGAGTACATTCTCTGATCATTTCATATCCTGCTTAGAATTATTTCCTGCATTAAATTACTTTACTTGATACTGTCACGTTGGTCACACGGATTAGTACTATATGGATCCCTTCTTGAGATGTTATCCCTTCAGGGAGCATCGGGTACTCTATGTTCTGTGCGCTTCACTTACATGGCGTATCATATGCTTCTTTGGTTCTTTGATCACTTGTGACATATACCATATGATCACAGAGTCTTCTTTGAATCCTTATCCCATTTATTGGGTCTATCAGAATTCCTATTTATGGGACTACTATGTGCCACCCTTTGGGGGCTTATCACCTTTCGGAGGCTTATCACCCTTCGGGGGCATATCACCCTTTGGGGGCTTATCACCTTTCAGAGGCTTATCACCCTTCGGGGGCTGTTACATAGAAGCATGTACGTAACATAACTTGTTTGGATCCTTATGTATTAATTGGGGTTACGGGGGAGTATAAATAGCCATGTGAACAATTCCAAAGTAGAATAGCCATGTACGCCTCTTTAGTATAGCCATGTACAAATCAAGCCATTCACATGTCGACTTTGTGCTCTAAATCACTAGTCACTGGTAGCTCTCTACTTATAGTAGATATTTCTATTACAGTTCTCTCTCTCTGTTTACATACTGTATTTCTTTCAGTATCTATATCTTACTTTACTGCATGATTATATTTTCTAACCTGCTATGAACTGTTGAGATGTACTGTGCTCGCTCCCGTCTTGACTGGACCTGTTGAAAATTTTATAGAGGATGATGAGGAACCCTGCACCCCTTACCTTGGTGCTTGCCTAGATGACACTCGCGACCTGGACCCCTAGAGAGGTTCAGGCAGCTGCTGAGGACGATACCTTGTATAGTATAGATAGCTTAGACTATTTCTTTCCATGTTTTAGTTGTTGTCTTTATTTTCAGAGTTGTATATTTTAGATATTGAGACTGGTAGTTGGTGAGACTTGTATTCCATTTTCTGTTGTATCTCAGTTGAGGATTTCTTATCTATTTCATCGTGCTACATTCTACCTTAGATTGTGATTGAGTTGTACCTCTGTGTTGGCCTCCTTTTTGGAGACTATATTCATGTTAGTTAGTTATAGTTCATGACCTAGAACAGCGTTCTACCGCCGACACTGCGGCGTAGGCTGGGCGCTGTTACGTTCTCGTACCCTCACAATGGATGCGGGTCGTGACATAGATCGAGTTGGGTCTTGCATGGTCATTGGACAACTTGCGCGCAAGGGCAAAATTCCTCGAGCGATCCCGGGGCGCCGGGTTCGTGTCGGCCTAGGAACTGCAGATATTATACGGCCTTCATCGACGGTACGACTCATTGAAGTGAACCATTACAATATAGGCTACGGGTGATTCGGTGGGAGCTCGTACCTCGCCACGCGAATGGTCACCGTATACAAAAGATCCAGGATAGCTTGACATTGCTAGTGACCACTCATATAGATGTGTCGGCAAGAGTGGCTATCTGCGTGTATGCCTTTAGATTGCGTTGAGTACTAGCAGGTTATGAGTTGGGTTAACAAGTTACATTTATAGCAAGCGCTAACCTTGAATCGGCACGGGTTAGGGTGTGCACGGTTGCATCACCATTCTAGAGCCTAAGAGTTGGCTATAGCAAGGATACGTGTTTCGGCATGAATGTGGCCTCATCTCGAGTTAAGTCAGGAAGGGCCGTAAGGCAAGTTGGTTAAGTCGGGTTGATCTTGGGAGGCACGACCTCGGTCTTAAGGCACGATCATGTCTACTGGCTCGACCTGCACGTGTCGTCCCCCTTGACGTCGTTGGCACGAGAATGGTCTAGAGGCACATGAATTTAAGCTAAAGTCTATGTCAACCCCTTGACCAAATTTCTTTCTTTTATTTTTCTTATTATTAAATTTACTCCAATCTTTATTGTCTTATATAGGTATGATTGTTATGGTTAAATTTTGTTTTAATTAAAATGTCATCAGGGGGTCAAAAAGGATAATTTAGGAGTTGACAGGGGCTATAGTGCAACTTTCCTAAATTCAAATTCAATTTCTTCTGTTACTAGCCGACTCCTAGAAGATTGATTGATTTCAAATAAGAGATAACTCAATCCTCTAAAAATGAATCCAGGGGGGATTCTGATTTAAATCAGATTCGTATCCATCCAAAACTGGGTTATATATATGATCAGTGGCATCCCCCCCCAAACCCATCTACAAACCCTAGAAGCTCTGCCCACGAGGAAGATTCAGAGAGCAATCGAAGGATTTCAGAGGAGGCTTCGTTGTAAATTCCATATAGGTAACCAACCTACTCTCATAAACTTGCCATCTCTGGATTTGATTGAGAGTAGTTGTTCATGTTCGTTTTAATGCCAAAGAGGGGAAACCTGTTAAACCAAATAGATGGTAGCCTTTCGGTACCCATATATCTGTAGGCAGTAAAGTATGCGATCATGGTCATGACCGGTTGAGTCTACGAGTAGATAGGTACTGGCTTAGTAATTATATAGAATCCTGGGGGTACTTCTCTGATACAAGCTAAGTATCAGATAACCTAAACTCTCGGGTATCTGTTGACACAAGATATTTCAGGTACAATAAACAAATAGGAGGTATTGTCTTATAGTCACCACAGGGTAGATATAGGTACAAGGAAAGCCATTGCTGATATTCACATGTGGGTTCCTTGTATGTGCCATGACCTGCATACCTTTATCTATGTGTGCAAACCTAGTACCAGTGATCTTAAGGGTGTGGTGCAGGAGCACATGATAATATCAGATCATGTCTGACCAATGTAGTGTCAGTTTTCGGGTTGACTTGTGACAGTTGATTAGAAGGGGGAAGGACCTGGGTACTTGACAGGTCAATACTGATCTCGAAACCACTACAAACCTTGAGTCCATCTCCTATACATTACACCAGGAAAGTAATGCAGGACATGGCCTTCAGGACCAAGTAGTAACCTATTTATACAAGGAACTGCCCATTAGTTGGCTGATAATGTCCTTGAGAATTAACTATGGCATTACTTTGTAAACAAGGGATCCCTGTATCGAGTGGAAACCCATCTATTATTAATCCTAATGTCTAGTGGATATGGTAATTCCCTTAGGCATAAATTCAGACACCAAGTGATCTTTGTTAAACAGTAGATATAAACTCTCATATGTGACCACAAGAAACCCTGGTTGAGGGGTCCCCTTTGTACCAGCCATCTGTACCAATTAGTACTAGGCTTAGATTTCCCGTGGTATCTCGCAGATACTAGCATGGGCTATGTGTGGAGCAGTGTCCAGGTGATGTATACATGAGGGCAGGCTTGACAGTGGCTTCTTAGTCCAAGTCCTGAAGGCTTGGGTATTGGTACATGAATACACATATGAGGGAAGTTATGAGGAGAGAGTGGTAGGGAAATAGAATAGGCATGACAGGTCCTGTGCCCTGCATATCACAGTAGTACTAGGAGTATTCCTGTGTATGTTAGTAAGACCCACTTGAATTAACATTGAGGATGTACATTAGGGTTCAGATTTAGTAAGTTAGAGGAAATAGACTTTAAGTGGCAAACAGAGTTACCATGATTTAATGTTGTAGCTTAAGTTTGTATATCCTTCGATTATAGGCTGTCACCTTGGTACTTTGACTTGCCCACTACAGTTGAGGCTCACTGCATTCTAATTAGTCATGTCCTGCATAACCATGGGATCAACCTGTCCATTTTGATTTATCTGTTATATATTTTTTAGTTCAGAAATTGCCCTGCTTATAGGTCATGCACAGTGGAGTATCAGATAGCTTGTGATGATTCTATATTATTTAGGATATTGGGCATCCTCTGGTCTGACCTGATAATTCCATAGTAGCCTATATTTTGTTCAATTCTCATGTTCCATTTTGAATGCCCAGTCATGGGAGTGTCTGCTCTTAAGTATTGAGGTACTTTTGACTGATATTCTAAGTGTCAGTCCACACAACCTTAAGTATCAGCCATCTATATTGAATGTTTTATGCCACTCTATCAATATCGGGTCCCTATCCAGGCATTGTCCTGCAATCACATCAGTTGTATTGTTCCAAGATTTCACACAGGTACACCTTACCTGTACTGACAGTAGGATATAGACACTAGAGAAGAGATATTATCAATTACCTGTCAAATAAGGGTCCAAAAGGGAGTTGGAGTACAGTAGAGGGGCAGGCCTACTTGTTTGTATCAATCCCAAATTGTTAGAGTCTATTTAATGTTCAGTCCCTGCTGAACCTTTGGTTCGGTTAGTATTACTATAGCACTTTCTGTAACGACCCGCTCCGCCCTAGCGGAACGCCGATCCAAACGGCAAGTGCAACGACTCAAACGAGCCGTCGACCCGAAGAGTTGGCATCGACCGGATGAAGAATCGATGCAATGCTTGCATTGGCCCGTCAAGATGAATCCAGACTTAGACTTTCAAAGGCGCGCTCGGAGTATCGCTCGGCCGATGCGAACATCGCTAAGGTGGGTGGCTCCGATGAACCCGTCTTTGATTAGCCTAGACACATAACAATGCGGACACTATCACGAGAATCGCTAGGCGATAACCCGCGCATGCTAATAAATGACTCAACGCACCTAGCTAAGGGAATAATCCCATCTTGCATGCTTGTTCAGAACATGGAAAAGAACTCGGCAAATATAGAAACTCTCGCACCGTGCTCTACGCTCGTGCTACGGCACAAGCTTACGTTCAAGTCCCGTACGCGTTCAACAATGAAACAATGAATGGATTACAACAATGAAATGGGAAGACTATCAACATAGTCGTTCCGAGTAGAGTATAGCAACATTGAAAGGCTATGGGACCGATGGGTCGCCAAGGCGACTCCCGCACTGGGAGTTGCGTAATGCGTGAATGAATGAATCAACGAATGAATGAACGAATGAATAAATACGTGAAAATGAATGAACGAACGAACAAGTGAAAGAAAGAAATGAAAGAAAGAATACATGAAAGATAAGACATGAAAGACGTTAGCGACAGGTGTGACGGGCACGTGCAACGGGGCTCGCTACCCGTGCTGCACGGACGCCAACCTGGTCGATAACGCATTATGGCTAAGGGTTAGCCTACGGCTCGGAGACAACCGTTATGTTAAATGATAAAGTAAAATACGAAATGGTCGTGGACAAACGGCACGGGCAATGGGGGGGAATACCGTGGCCGTCATGAGGAAGGATTTTACGGCACGATCGATGGAGGGTAATCGTGGCCGGCCTAGGCGGAATCAATACGGGGCTTACGGTCTGCCTGGGTGCGGGCTTGGGCACCAGGGGACGTAAGTGCAGGGTATATTCAAGAGACTTAACGGGGTGTACCAGCCATCACCCTATGCTAAGTTGAGAATTACCAAGGAGAATGTCCAAAATAGCTTGTAAAGCCGGCGACCCATGTATGTAGATTAAGTGGACTATGCTGGTGGCAATCCACGTGCAAGTTCTTGCATTGAAACAAGTAGTCTAAGTAAACTAATGAAGTGTCTCCAGAACATGCTTGAATTTAATATCCTGAACATGCTTGAATGTATAATCCTGAACATGCTCGAAACGTAACACTATGAACATGCTTGAAATGTAACACTCTGAAACGTGCCTACGACGTGCTAGAACATGCCCACGATGTGCTAGAACCCGAGACATGGACTCGCCAGTAACATTGAATGTTTACATAAATCACGTCATGTTACTTCATGTTAATGTTGACTAACTTGGTTTACCTTGGACAGGGAAGGCCGGACGGTAAGTATGGGTAAGTCGTGCATGCATTTTCCATGCGACACTTGAAATCAGCAACACGAGATAGGTCATGATATGTGCCATGAAATTGACCCTATGGCAAGATTAGAAAGACAATGAATGATAGTCGGTGCACGAAAGTAAATGTAACGTGTTTGGTAATGATAGCATTGTGGGCGAGCTAGCCTCCCCACCAGTGCATAACAATGTACTGATAACCCCACAGTCTGCTTGCAGGAAGCAGGAGACGTCGGCGGGTGTGGAGCTTTCCTCGTGGGTGCTAAGGTGCGGAGCTATCTCTTGAGCCTTGGAGCGTTGCAAGGAGCTGGAGCACCATATACAGGACATAATGTATTGGAACATCGCCATGTATCATTCCATCTTGTAAGCCACTTGGCACGCCTTTTATGTTTCAGAGAGAGAGCTTGAGCGATTTGTAATATCGGCCTAGCGCCGCTTGTAACCTTCGTCAATATCAATAAAGAGATTGAATTTGCTTCTACTTGTGTTTATTTACTTTCTGCTGCAATGGGGACACTCTGTGCGACTCTGTGGCCAAGCTCAAATCGACCGTTTCTGGACTTGGCCTTGTACGGGCGCAACCTAGGCCCGTACGGCATCACGCCTTAGCGAGGACGATCGCTCCTACGGGAGCGGGGCGTGACACTTTCAGTCCTATGGGGTATGGTTCAGTCCTTCCATTTTTATGTTAGATAATTCCTTCAAGATAATTGCTTATCCATAGAGTACCGAGTTCAGTCCACATATTGCAATTGTCCAGTCCACATATTGCAATTGTTCAGTCCACATATTGCATCTGTTCAGTCTACATATTGTAGTGGTTCATTCACATGTTGAATGCTCACATTAGGATATTCCTGCATTTTTAAATAGGTTCATCCCTCATTCCTTGGTCATGACTAACCAAATATTGTCCTACATCTAATTGACCTGAATGTACATATAGATGTTCTGTCCTGTTTTTTACTAGGGGACAGTACTCATAGCTTTTTCTGTAACCTCTAGATGGTACCAGTTGAGACCATTCCTTCCTGTGCTATCAACATTTACTAGGATGATATCAGTATGTATGATATCATTTACTTATAGCTTTTCTGAAATCTCTAGATGATACCAGATGATACCTGTCACGACCCGCTACCCAAATTGTTGGGCCAGGCCGAGTCATGCCCAGCCTACGTTGAGATAAAACGTAGTAAGTTGTTCTAAAGACAACAGGATAAGACTAAATGTACTAACAGTTCTATAAGTGAAGAAGAATCATAAATGCTCCAAACACAAAAGTCATCGTATATAGTAAACGTCCAAGTACAAGTAAACTGAAATGTAAAACTGGATACATGTCCAGTTACAAAAATGATATAGTCTAATACATGTCTACTCTCAAAAGTCTAAGTAAACAAAAGACAACTAGGCGAGGTTCCCTGCAGGAACATCCTCGTAAAGCAGAGCCGGGTCCTCGGCAGTAATCCCATAATATGTGTCGCAGAGTAACTCCTCCTCAGTAAGGACACCTACAACGTTATCCTGTCAGGACGGGAGCAAGTACTAAATCTAGCAAACTAGCATATGAAACATAAAAATGAACATGAGAGGAATAACTGGAAAGCATGGCATCATATAGTCTATCATGGCAAGGACACATATGTCATAGAGACAGATGTATATGTAATGTTTAAAACTGTAGTAGGTACGTGATCGGTCAATAGATGTACAATGTGCTGGGGTACATAATAAAATGTACATACGTACAAGTGTAAAGGGGGTAGATATACATACGCACAAATACAGCTTTGAGATAAAGGCCTACGGCGTAGTAACATATAAAATAAAACTTTGCTCGGTACTGTAGTGGGGGATATGATCACGTACATTACTATCAGTTTTCCCATAATCCATATTCTAATCATGTGAGAGATACATCAAGACTGTTCTAAGCATGGTAGTAACTGAAAGTACAACATGTAGAGATCTAACTTGCTACCCCAAGGATCAGCATTTAATATGGTGGAGTTTGCAGTTCATTTATGTGACAATATGTAAAGTTCGTAGAAAGTACTTGCCTCTAGCAAAGCAAAACAAAACAAGCTGCGATAACAGTGCTATGGATGTCCAGTAACTCGTCGCTGTAGAAGTAAATACAACAACTTAGTTTTTACACTAAGCTAAAACACTAGGACACTAATTGGTGAAAACACGACTTGTGATTGGGCACCTAGCCAAAATGATGATTTGGTATGGGAGACCAATGTGGGGTAACACACTATGTTAACTGACTTTCTAGGGTCTTTACACTAGTGAGGGATGGGGTTCAACACGACTAAAGCTCCAAATAACACAAAAAGCTACAAGTCGTAATTAATCAATAAATAAATCAAAAGATCATTGTGTTCTAACAATTATTGAAGTAGACAAAAAGCCTAGTTTTTCTTAAAGTAAAGTACCAAGGTGATCCTTGTTAATCATAGAAATTTATTATAATTTTTCTGGAATTTGTTAACCAGTACAAATATTTTATAAAAATCAGTTTTCCTAAGTATACAGAAAATGAGTTTTGGTTTCATATGCCAAACTAGGGGCAAAACAGTAAATTAAATACTACAAAATTTATACTAAATTAGCTAACTTAACATAGTATCTAAATACTATTTTTCCATAATTTTAACAGCACTTTAAGTATTTTTAGAAAATCAAAAACAGCAATGCACACAATAATTAATTATCTGCGTATTTTGTCCATGTATATAATTTGAACCAAAGTTCAAATACAGGACCCAAGGCCATGAATCAAGTCCAATATGACTTGAACAGGTCTTGAATGTGTGAAAACACATTTGAGCCCAAATACCCATGCTAGGCTTGGACACCAAATGGTTGCAGTAATTTAAATACAATAAAATACAATTTGGTAATAGTCAAAATAAATATTATTATTTTAATAAGGCAAATTTATACAAAAGAATATATACATACCTATGCTAAAAGGATATATATAGATATATAAGGAAAAATACTTAATTTATAAAGTATATATATATATATATATATACAAATATATATATATATATATATATATATATATATATATATATATATATATATATATATATATATATATATATATATATATATATATATATATATATATATATATATATATATATATAAGAATATATATATATATATATATATATATATATATAAAAAAAATATATATATATATATATAAGAATACACTTAATAATATAGTGTATATATATAATATATATATATATATACATAGGAAAATATATACATAAACATATATATATATAATTTACTAACTATAAAATATATACATATATATTAAATACTGTTAAAATAAAGTATATATACATATATATATATATATATTAATATATATATATATATAAATACAAAATAAAAAGAAAAAGAAAAGAAAACAGAAAAGAAAAGAAAAAGGAAACAGAAAGAAGAAGGGGGGGGGCTCGAACTCGGGCTAACAGAGCGGGGGGGGGGGGTTTAGTTACTGCGCGCTGGCCAGTGGGCCAGTTGGCCCGTTTGTTAGGAATAGGGTTTTAGTTCATTTTATTTCGTTTTAGGTTAGATTAATAAAAAAAATATATAAATATCTGTCCTGTGTCCTGACAGTTAAGGACACAGGTATCAACGTGTCCGGGGTGATTTTGACACGTACGACACGAGTCTCACGTGTCCAGTTCCATGCTCATGTTCGCCAAGACACGGCGAACAATATGGACACAACACGAGACACGCACGACTCGTAAGGACACTGCTACTCACGTGTCCAGTCGATCGGGGGGGCTGTCGAAGGGTCTGGACGGCAGAGAAGTGGTCGGGACGGTGGCGGAGTGGTGGCGCTGCAATCGTCTCAGAGAGGCGCGTCGAATGGTGGTGGTCGGGGCTGTCGAAGTGGCGTGTAGGCGTCGGGCTAGGTTAGGGCGAACTCCGGCGAGTCTCGTCGGGGAAGATGGGTTGGTTGCGGCGGCGTAGGGGGCTGTGGTGGTCGTGGAGTCTAAGGTTAGGGTCTGGGGGGTCAGGGGCTATTTATAGAACCCTAGGGCGGTGGGATTAGGGCTAGAAATTAGGATTAGGGTTAGGGTTTTTATCAGAAAACCCCCTAGAGTTTAGGAAATCACGGATAGGTCCTTCCAGCGTCTAAATGCAAAATCAAATTTGCATTCCGCATTAAAAACAATTAACTATTTACAAACTGATATTAAAACAATTCTAATTATTACAAAACTATATTAAAACAATTTTGAAAATTTTAAATTGATATTAAAACATTTAAATAAATTACAAATCAATATTTTTGTATTTTAAAACTCATTTAAAAATTCTAGAAAAATTCCTAAAAATTCCTAATAATTATTTAAGGCTATAAATGACATTAAAATTTAATTAACACTAATTAAAAATGAATTTGAAAATCAGGGGCTTACAAGTCTTCCCTCATTGAAAAATTGCGTCCTCGAAATTCACAAGGATTGAAGACCCGACAATATTCTAACATAGCAAGTATTACAACAAAATGACTAAGGCTGCGATCGAAACTAACCTCTAAGGTATCAAGCGGGAACGGGTGGTTCCCTCGCAGCGGTTGGATCGAACAAGTAAGGGTATCTCTCCCTCATGTCCGACTCCCTCTCCCAAGTAGATTCACCTGGGGAGTGACGACTCCAAGCTACTCGCACTAGGGGTATAACCTTGTTCCTCAGCTTTTTCTCTCTCCGGTCTAATATCTCCACTGGCTGCTCAGAAACTGTAAGGCTGGGTCCGACCTCCAACTCTGAATGATCTAGCACATGACTGGGGTCTGGAACATATCTCCTCAGCTGAGATATGTGGAAGACGTCGTGAACTCCTGCTAGGTTGGGTGGAAGTGCAACCCTGTAAGCTACCTCTCCGATCCTGTCAAGCACTTCGAATGGCCCGATGTATCTGGGGCTCAGCTTCCCTCCTCGTCCGAACCGGATCGTCCCTCAAGTAGGTGATATCTTCACTAGCACCATATCACCGTCTGCGAACTCCATCGGCCTGCGACTAGCGTCAGCCTAGTGTTTCTGCCTGTCCTGAGCTACTCTGAGCCTGTCTCTGATCATTCCGACTTTTTCTGCTGCATCCGTGATCATCTCTGGCCCATGTATAACTCTGTCTTCGACATTATCCCAAAAGAGCGGTGTGCGGCATCGTCGTCCATATAGCGCCTCGAAAGGAGACATACCAATACTGGCCTGGTAGCTGTTGTTGTATGAAAACTCTACCAAGTGCAGATGGCTCTCCCATGATCCTCCGAAGTCCAGCACGCAAGTCCTCAGCATATCCTCCAGTGTCTGTATCGTCCTCTCGGACTGCCCATCTGTCTGCGGGTGGTACGCCGTACTGAACTTGAGCCTACTGTCCAACTCCTCCTGCAAGCTCCTCCAGTAGTGGGATATAAATCTGCCGTCTCTGTCTGACACGATGCTCACCGGCACTCCGTATAGGCAAACTATCTGCTGCATGTATAGCTCTGCCAACTTCTCGGTGGAAAGCCCCACCTTGAAGGGTATGAAGTGCGCACACTTCGTCATCCTGTCTACGATGACCCAGATGGCATCCTTCCCTCCTTGGAAACGAGGAAGCCCTGAAACGAAGTCCATCGTAATATGTTCCCACTTCCACTCGGGAATGGATAACGGCTGCAACAAACCAGCTGGCCTCTGGCGCTCCGCCTTAACCTGCTGGCAAACTAGGCATCTCGAGATGAAACGCGATACGTCCCTCTTCATCCCGTGCCACCAAAGATGTTCCCGCAAGTCACGGTACATCTTGTTAGCACCAGGGTGAATAGAATATCTCGATCGGTGTGCCTCCTGCAAGACTGCCTCTACTAGATCTCCCTTCGACATGCACAATCGGCTGCCATGCCTCAGGGATCCATCTTCTGCTATAGTGAAGTCATCCAGCAATCCAGCTAATGCCTGGGGTCGAAGTCTGCGAAGACTCTCATCTGTAGACTGTGCCTCCCGGATCTGCTCCATCAAACCTGACTGAATGTCAAGTGCCATCATCTGTATCACTGATCCTGGACGAACTAGCTCGATACTGAGCTTCTCCAGATCCTCCCACAAATGCCGATCAATCATCAGGTACCATGCCATCGGATGCCTGCTCAGCGCATCCGCTACCACATTTGCCTTCCCGGGGTGATACTGTAAATCGATGTCGAAGTCCTTCATCAACTCCAACCATCGTCTTTGCCTCATGTTCAGCTCTTTCTGCGTGAACACATAGTTCAAGCTTTTGTGGTCAGTGAAGATTTCCACAAGCTCTCCGTATAAGTAATGTTTCCATAACTTGAGTGCAAAGATCACCGCAGCTAACTCGAGGTCATAGGTAGGATAATTCCTCTCATGAGTCCGCAACTGCCTAGATGCATAAGCAATTACTTTTCCATGCTGCTGTAGAACACATCCTAGCCCCTTCCCAGAAGCATCACTGTATATGGTGAAACCTCCAGAACCTGAAGGTAAAGTCAGAACTGGAGCGGTCGTCAGCCTCCTCTTCAGCTCCTCAAATGCCGCCTGGCAGTCCTCTGACCAGATGTACTCTACGTCCTTCCGCGTCAGCTTCGTCATGGGTTCAGCTATCCTAGCAAAGTCCTGGACGAACTTTCTGTAATAGCCTGCTAAACCCAGAAAGCTCCTGATCTCTGAAACTGACGTCGGAGCCTTCCACGTCTCAACTGCAGCAATCTTCCTGGGATCCACCGAGATTCCATCTCCAGTGACTACATGGCCGAGAAACTCCACTCGGTCTAAAAAGAACTCGTACTTCGGCAATTTGGCAAACAATCTCTCCTGCCTCAGAATCCCCAAAACTATCCGCAAGTGCTCTGCATGCTCCTCCGGCGTCTTCGAGTATATCAGGATGTCGTCGATAAACACCACGACGAACTTATCCAGATACTGGTGAAATGTCTTATTCATCAAGTTCATAGAGACAGCTGGCGCATTTGTGAGACCAAATGGCATCACCAGAAACTCGTACTGTCCGTACTTCGTGTTGAACGCCGTCTTCTGGATGTCTGCTGGCCTAACCTTCACCTGGTGGTACCCGGATCTCAAGTCTATCCTGGAAAACACCTTCGCCCCGCTCAATTGGTCGAACAAATCATCTATCCTGGGCAGAGGATATTTGTTCTTGATGGTGATGGCATTCAAAGCCCGATAGTCAATACACAACCGGACTGTACCATCCTTCTTAGGCACAAAGAGCACTGGTGCTCCCCATGGAGAAGCACTGGATCGAATGAAACCCTTTTTCAACAGGTCATCAATCTGCTCTTTCATCTCTATGGCCTCCTTGGGATTCACTCTATAGCAAGCCCGGGATACTGGTGACGAACCCGGCACTAAATCTATAGTGAACTCCACATCTCTGTCAGGCGGAAGTCCTGGAAGATCCTCTGGGAATACATCCATAAACTCCCTAATGATAGGGTGTGGCGGTGCTGCGTCCCCGACTGTAGCACAACAGTTCGGCTCTAGGCTGATCTCCGGCCCTGTCCTCCTGACACTGAATGGTGCTGTGCCTGGGGGACTGAACAAAATACTACCCTCATGGCAATCTATAGATGCATGGGCATAGCTAAGCCAGTCCATCCCCAATATGATATCATAACCGGGGAGTGGCATCACAAAGAATCGTCCCCTGAACTCTCTCCCGGCTATAAAAATAGAACATCTATAGATAGATCTAATAGGCACCGGTCCTCCTCCCGTCATCACTCTACTAATCTCCGCAGTAGGTGTAGCTACTAGATGATGTTTATGCATAAACTCTAACGATAGGAAGCTATGAGATGCACCAGAATCAAACAAACATACAGCTAGAAAAGTATGCAAAGAAACATGACCTGTAATGACGTCAGCTAAGTAATCCGGCTCCGAAACCTGCTCCGGCTCCGGCTCAATGGCTAGACTATAAACCTTCCCCTGAGGTCCCTTCTGCTGCTGCAGATGCTGCCCAAACCTCTGCTGCTGAGTCGGGAGTGGTCCTCTAGGCTTCGCCGCTGGACAGTTCCGAAGCTGATGGGTGGCAGACCCACAAGCCAAACACTGACCCAACCTCTTCCTGCAGACTGCGAAGTCATGACCTGGTCTTCCGCAGAAAGAACATATAGCTCCCTTCTGCTGCTGCTGCTGTCGGGGTCCCGGGGCTCGGACTGGCGGGGTCTGATGATGTGGTGTAGGAGGACGGTAAGTCTGCTGGGGTGGCGTCGGCGCTCTCTGCTGGAAAGCCTGACGCTTGGACGGTCCCTCATGATGTACAGGAGCCGGCCTTTTGCTAGACAGAAGACGCTCCTCAATGCTCCGGGCCAACTCTAGGCTCTGGTAGTAGTCAGTCGTACCGTTCGCCACTATAAGAATGCCAATGTCTGGAACTAGACCATGGCAAAACCTATGGGTCATCTCCTCTGGATCAGCAACCAGACTTGGAGCAAAATGGCTCAGGCGACTAAACTCTCCCGCATAGTCATCAACAGAACGGTTCCCCTGCTGGATGTTCTGGAATCGTAGCCCCATGGCTACTCTAGCAGTGGTCGAAAAGAATTTCTTCTTGAACTGGGTCTTGAACTGGTCCCAGGTGGCTCTACCTCTCGCGAACAACGGCTCATTCCTGAACCAGACTCCTGCTAAGTCTATCAGCAGAAACCCTGTTGCCTCGACCTGAAGGTCATCCGGCATCCTAACTCCCAGAAGCTTCCTCTCTACCGAATCTAGCCAGTCATCTGCTACTACTATGCCCTCAGTCCCTGAGAACTCCTTGGGATTCAGACCCATGAAGTCCTTGACCGTCCCCGCTCTCTGCCGTGGCTCTACATGTGGTGGGACCACGGGACGTCCCTCAGAACGCTCCATGCTCTGGCGGAGTAGGGTAGTCTGCTCCTGATGGGTTGTTAGGAACCCTTGGATCAGTGTGAGCAGCTGGGTCCCGTCGAGTGTGACGGAAGCCTGGGTGGGTATAGTGATAGGGGGTGGTGGAAGTATCGGGGCCTGCCGGGCCTGGGATGTGGAAGGTGGTATCTGGGTCTGTGGATCTGTGGAGTGGAGGAATGTGGTAGGTGGAGGTGTATCAGTCAACTGGTCAGCTGACTGGATATGGAGGGCCCCATTCTCGGGGGTAACATACTGGTACGAACGAGTAAGCACCATCTAAATTACATAAAAAGACTTATAAGGACTTATTTAAAGTAAGCAATCATATGCAAAAAAATCTAATTATAATAGCAAACATGTGACATATTTCCTATGTTGCAATCCTAGCATTCCTCTAAGTGTTCTAAGCGTCTTTCCTATTGTTGTCTAATTACCTTAAGTTCCTAATTGCAGGCATGCTTGGTACAATAACGTAACCAAACAGTTTAGTCAGGACCTGCATGGGCCACCACTAAAAACATGTCACGACCCGCTACCCAAATTGTTGGGCCAGGCCGAGTCATGCCCAGCCTACGTTGAGATAAAACGTAGTAAGCTGTTCTAAAGACAACAGGATAAGACTAAATGTACTAACAGTTCTATAAGTGAAGAAGAATCATAAATGCTCCAAACACAAAAGTCATCGTATATAGTAAACGTCCAAGTACAAGTAAACTGAAATGTAAAACTGGATACATGTCCAGTTACAAAAATGATATAGTCTAATACATGTCTACTCTCAAAAGTCTAAGTAAACAAAAGACAACTAGGCGAGTTCCCTGCAGGAACATCCTCGTAAAGCAGAGCCGGGTCCTCGGCAGTAATCCCATAATATGTGTCGCAGAGTAACTCCTCCTCAGTAAGGACACCTACAACGTTATCCTGTCAGGACGGGAGCAAGTACTAAATCTAGCAAACTAGCATATGAAACATGGAAATGAACATGAGAGGAATAACTGGAAAGCATGGCATCATATAGTCGATCATGGCAAGGACACATATGTCATAGAGACAGATGTATATGTAATGTTTAAAACTGTAGTAGGTACGTGATCGGTCAATAGATGTACAATGTGCTGGGGCACATAATGAAATGTACATACGTACAAGTGTAAAGGCGGTAGATGTACATACGCACAAATACAGCTTTGAGATAAAGGCCTACGGCGTAGTAACATATAAAATAAATCTTTGCTCGGTACTGTAGTGGGGGATATGATCACGTACACTACTATCAGTTTTCCCATAACCCATATTCTAATCATGTGAGAGATACATCAAGACTGTTTTAAGCATGGTAGTAACTGAAAGTACAACATGTAGAGATCTAACTTGCTACCCCAAGGATCAGCATTTAACATGGTGGGGTTTGCAGTTCATTTATGTGACAATATGTAAAGTTCGTAGAAAGTACTTGCCTCTAGCAAAGCAAAACAAAACAAGCTGCGATAACAGTGCTATGGATGTCCAGTAACTCGTCGCTGTAGAAGTAAATACAACAACTTAGTTTTTACACTAAGCTAAAACACTAGGACACTAATTGGTGAAAACACGACTTGTGATTGGGCACCTAGCCAAAATGATGATTTGGCATGGGAGACCAATGTGGGGTGACACATTATGTTAACTGACTTTCTAGGGTCTTTACACTAGTGAGGAATGGGGTTCAACACGACTAAAGCTCCAAATAACACAAAAAGCTACAAGTCGTAATTAATCAATAAATAAATCAAAAGATCATTGTGTTCTAACAATTATTGAAGTAGACAAAAAGCCTAGTTTTTCTTAAAGTAAAGTACCAAGGTGATCCTTGTTAATCATAGAAATTTATTATAATTTTTCTGGAATTTATTAACCAGTACAAATATTTTATAAAAATCAGTTTTCCTAAGTATACAGAAAATGAGTTTTGGTTTCATATGCCAAACTAGGGGCAAAACAGTAAATTAAATACTACAAAATTTATACTAAATTAGCTAACTTAACATAGTATCTAAATACTATTTTTCCATAATTTTAGCAGCACTTTAAGTATTTTTAGAAAATCAAAACAGCAATGCACACAATAATTAATTATCTGCGTATTTTGTCCATGTATATAATTTGAACCAAAGTTCAAATACAGGACCCAAGGCCATGAATCAAGTCCAATATGACTTGAACAGGTCTTGAATGTGTGAAAACACATTTGAGCCCAAATACCCATGCTAGGCTTGGACACCAAATGGTTGCAGTAATTTAAATACAATAAAAATACAATTTGGTAATAGTCAAAATAAATATTATTATTTTAATATGGCAAATTTATACAAAAGAATATATACATACCTATGCTAAAAGGATATATATAGATATATAAGGAAAAATACTTAATTTATAAAGTATATATATATATATATACAAATATATATATATATATATATATATATATATATATATATATATATATATATATATAAGAATACACTTAATAATATAGTGTATATATATATATAATATATATATACATAGGAAAATATATACATAAACATATATATATATAATTTACTAACTATAAAATATATACATATATATTAAATACTGTTAAAATACAGTATATATACATATATATATATATATTAATATATATATACATATATATATATAAAAATACAAAATAAAAAGAAAAAGAAAAGAAAACAGAAAAGAAAAGAAAAAGGAAACAGAAAGAAGAAGGGGGGGCTCGAACTCGGGCTAACAGAGCGGGGGGGGTTTAGTTACTGCGCGCTGGCCAGTGGGCCAGTTGGCCCGTTTGTTAGGAATAGGGTTTTAGTTCATTTTATTTCGTTTTAGGTTAGATTAATAAAAAAAATATATAAATATCTGTCTTGTGTCCTGACAGTTAAGGACACAGGTATCAACGTATCCGGGGTGATTTTGACACGTACGACACGAGTCTCACGTGTCCAGTTCCACGCTCATGTTCGCCAAGACACGGCGAACAATATGGACACAACACGAGACACGCACGACTCGTAAGGACACTGCTACTCACGTGTCCAGTCGATCGGGGGGGCTGTCGAAGGGTCTGGACGGCGGAGAAGTGGTCGGGACGGTGGCGGAGTGGTGGCGCTACAATCGTCTCAGAGAGGCGCGTCGAATGGTGGTGGTCGGGGCTGTCGAAGTGGCGTGTAGGCGTCGGGCTAGGTTAGGGCGAACTCCGGCGAGTCTCGTCGGGGAAGATGGGTTGGTTGCGGCGGCGTAGGGGGCTGTGGTGGTCGTGGAGTCTAGGGTTAGGGTCTGGGGGGTCTAGGGCTATTTATAGAACCCTAGGGCGGTGGGATTAGGGCTAGAAATTAGGATTAGGGTTAGGGTTTTTATCAGAAAACCCCCTAGAGTTTAGGAAATCACGGATAGGTCCTTCCAGCGTCTAAATGCAAAATCAAATTTGCATTCCGCATTAAAAACAATTAACTATTTACAAACTGATATTAAAACAATTCTAATTATTACAAAACTATATTAAAACAATTTTGAAAATTGTAAATTGATATTAAAACATTTAAATAAATTACAAATCAATATTTTTGTATTTTAAAACTCATTTAAAATTATTTAAAAATTCTAGAAAAATTCCTAAAAATTCCTAATAATTATTTAAGGCTATAAATGACATTAAAATTTAATTAACACTAATTAAAATGAATTTGAAAATCAGGGGCTTACAATACCAATATGATACCAATTAAGTCCAAATCAATTACTAGGAGTATTTTGTCTATGCATAATAGTACTTAATATTAGAGTATGATGCTTGTGTGTGTCGATTGAATAGTAGGTAACAAGTCTCAGACTCAATAGTTGGAGTATCAAGTAGGGAGAAGGGGATTTGGAATAACCAGGGTCGAGTGATGCATATGATGGGATACATGGGACAACACTTAACAAATGACTGATAACAGGTACACATATGCACCAATATTAGAACCCTAATACAATATTAACATATTGCAAATAGGAAGACTCCTATAGGGCATGTACAAATGGATACTTGTATGTTTAGATAAGGAAAATAGTGAGTAAAAGATACCTTATTAGTTGAGTCACAAATGGTCAAAGAATTTGACTTAGAAAACATAACACCAAGATATGATATTCTTGTCTTCAACTTGATCATTGACGTAATAGATGTATAAAACAGGTTACTTGGACCAAGATACGGACTTGACCCGTGCCAACAGCCCAGGACCATAGGCAAGTATATCTTGCCTTTCTATACAGCTTTATTTACATGCACTGTCTTTTAGTATTCAGTTATTTAGTTTTTCTTATTATTGTTGACATGTACTTTTCATATCATGCCAGTATTTTACTCTATTGGTACATAGTCATTACTTACAGTTAGTCTTGTGATTTTATTGAACGTGTTCACACTTGTGCCTTCATTGAATCGTGTCATGAGTCGAGAAGTCATGAACTGAACTGCTATACCTCCTTGTCTTGAAATCCTGAAGCTAACCTACGAGTCCACATTAGGGGCAAGGGTTAGTAGATATATGTCCGCACCTGCGAGTCCACATTAGGGGCGAGGGTGATCTCTTGAAGCTAACCTGCGAGTCCACATTAGGGGCAAAGGTTAGTAGTATATGGTTCACACCTGCGAGTCCACACTAGGGGCGAGGGTGATGCTAGCCTGCGAGTCTACACTAGGGGCGAGGGTTAGTAGTTGATCAATGTCATGACCCGATCCCAAATAATTGGGTCGAACCGGATCATGCCCAGCCTGCAACGTTGTTGAGACGGCGGCAGTAAGCTGTTCCATTAGCAGGTAATCCACAATAACATCTATATTTGTCATAACTCAAAATTTGGGAAATGAAACTTTATTAAACATTTGAAATAAGTACAACTGGAATGTGAAAGAACTGAATTAAAAGATGAAATCAAATTACAAAATTCTAAAACAACAAATCTAGAAACAGAAAGTCTAGCTAAGCGTTCGGCTCGCCGGCCTCAAGTCCTGCGTCCTCCAACATGGTACAGAACCAGGTCATATTAGCTGTTGTATAGTATAACAGCTCAGCATCCTCGATGTTCCCTAAAAATGTTATCTCCAGTCAGGAGGGAGCAAAGTACGATTCATGCTAATTTGACTATTAAAATAATAATAGAATCATGCACTTTTAAACAATTTGAAGTAAACAGTTTTCTAGCAGTAAAACAGTATGATTTGAATAGGCAATGAATATGACCGGCTTGGGTTGTACAGTTGTATCCTATTGATACGATTCAGCTTATCCCCGTGTGTAAGAGGGGTAAGCTAATACTGGCCTAAGTTATTGTTTTGGATGTGGTCATAATCATTACACTACTCCCCCAGTCCCCAAACAGTTACAGTAGTTACAGTCAGTGCTCTCAGAGAGAGTTCCGTGTTGCATCGTGGTTTAAACTTGTATTAAAACGATTACTAAATAATTGTAAACTACCACAAAATATACTTGCCTCAATTGGACGGGACTGGAAAGATTGAAGACTTCGAAATGGAAATTAGGATCGTCCTCGAATTCCTACATTCGAGAAATTGACTCAGAATCCAGGGTTACCAATCTAACTACGCTAGTTGAAATCTCTAATTGTATCCTAATCAATTTTAATTCTTTATTGACAAAGTACGAACAAAAAATGCGATTATTGGTGCATTGAATTAATAACGAGAGAAAGATCGTTTTAAACTGGTATTTTGGAAAACTCGTCGAAACCAAATTAATTTGATTAAAACTTTGTATTTTTGTAATTATAAATAAAAACTACATTTCTTATTTTAATGAGAAATACATGATCGTTGTTTAATTATTAAAACTTGTAATTTTAATGTGAGAAAACATTATTAATTTTTTATATGAAAATAATTATCTATTTTGATTTACGCGTACGCTAAAAGAACTCGCAAAACCAGCAAATCAACAGAAAATCCTATGCTACCAAATTACAAGTCACAGAGCCAACAATCAGCTGGGCTTATGCCCATTACAATTTATTTACATAAATTAAAATAAGATAAAACGATCGTTAGTTCTAAACTTCCTATAATTTAAATATGAATAAAATAAATAATAAAAAATAAATTAAATAATAACGAGTCTCAGATATGGTCCAATCGTCAACTAGGCTAATGCCTCAACGTCCGGGCGAAACCGGTTTCGTTTGCACTTAGCCGGGGCCCATTGACCGATACGGTCGTCGCCCAAAATTCAAAATATTTAATATATTTCCGAAATCTATTTTAAAATCATTTTTTTAAAATATAATTAAATTTACGAAAAAATTCGGCAGCATTTCCTCTATTTTTGGTCAACCCAAAAACTGGGAAATGTATGCCAATATTTTCCTGCAGATCCTAAACCAGGGAATCCCAAAATATATATATAAAAATAACCACAAACATTCCACAGATTAATTTGGAACGACCCGAAACAAATTCGGGAGTCCGAAACTAAACCAAAACATCACAGTACAATATCGGAAGGATCCGAAACTAAAATATTTAAAAAATCATTTCCGAAAAGTTTCGGAAATAAAGAAATCCAACCAACAGAAACTTTCCGACGTTCCTCGAAAAAATCTCGGGAACGACGTTCACCCCAAAAATCGAATTTCCCAAATGAAATTCGTGGACCAACTCATCATCGACACGGGGAGGGACGAACTACTGTGATTAACCAGGGATTACCCAAAAAGACGGAATCCGAAGGGTTCCCTCGGACTCGGGACGCGCAAATCCACTGGTCGGGGTTGAAATCCAGCGAAGAGCACTGTCCAGAACAGCGGACAGCCTCGGGGTCAGCGCTGGGTCGCGCCGGTGGAGCGCCGGGGCTGCGAAAGATGCGTCGGGGCTGGGCGCACGCACGGGGTCGGCTGGATCGGGGAGAACAGCGCGCGGGGCGCTGTCGGGCGGCTCGGGACAGCGATCGACGGCAGGAAGGGGGCGCCGGGGGCCGGCGAAGAGGGGTCGGGCGCTGGAGCTCGGATCCGGGCGTCGGGGGTCGGACCGGAAAGATCGTCGGGGACGACGATGCGCTGGGGAGGGCGCCGTACAGGGGGTCGCGCACCGGAGAGCCGGGGTCCGGGCAGCCGGGGGAGCCGCAGGCGCGCTGGAGGCCGGGGCGCCGGGGTCGGGTCCGCGCGGGGACTCGGCGGGGGCGTCGGGAAGCTCGGGAGGGAAGGGGGTTTGCGGGAGAGTGGAAGTAAAGTAGAGGATATGGGGGTTTATGTGTGGAGAGGATGGTGATGGGGATTTTGTCTCTTCTCTGGAGAAGATGGGGGTTGGTCGTGGGATGAAGAGTATGGGGAGTTATAAGGAGAAGAGAAAAGGCCGTGGTGTAGTGGAAAAAAAATGAGAGTGAAAGAAGGAGCTTGAAGTGAGGAGAAAGTAGTACGTGGGGTGTGGAGTTGAGGATCTGGTCCAACTTGGACCCGCTCCAAATAAAGTTAGGAATAATATATATATATATTTTTAAACAAATAAGAATTCAAGAAATAGGATTTGGACTGGGTTTGGGTTCGGGAATCGGGTCCGGGCTCAGGTCTGGTCCGTAAAATAAAAAACCCTGAATTAATTTTGAAATTAATTTTAAAACTCGTAAATTAACTCTAATAATAATAATAATAATAATGATAATATTAATAATAATTACTTTACAAAACTGGGTTTTACAATCAAACCTGCGAGTCCACACTAGGGCCGAGGGTTTGATTATTCGATTTGGTTATCCGTTGACATCTTGACATGAGTTCTCTCGTCCTCGTTCAGTAGTTCATTTATGTGTAGTCAGTGTACAGATTCATGTTTTATTCATTGCTTAGTTTTACTTGTTTATTCTGGATTTTCTCCATGCATGATAAACTGTTAGAAAGGCTCGTTTTTATGTATCTTGCTAGTTCTCTGAGGACCTGATGATCTCTTCAGGTTAGCCGAGTTTGAGTCATGAGCAGATGCGAGGTTTGAGTCAGCATCAGACCACAGTACTTGCAGTTGAGGTCGCCTTGATTAGCAGGTTGTACTCAGTTAGTGTATTCCACGTACTTTTCTTTTTTCGTCTATTGGTAGTGGATTTGTGTCCACCGGACGTGACATTGCTTCTTGGAGATATTCAGTTATATTTATTATTGTCCAATTTCATGTCTTATTCATTGATCTTGATTGTGATTCGATTATTCTGTAGATGAGATATAGTTTACCATGAGATTCTAGATTGCCATGACTTGTGTATATTAGACAACGTACTACCGCCGACACTGCGGCATAGGCTGGGCTTGGACACGTCTTGTATCCGAAAAGCGGATGTGGGTCGTGACAGTCTTGGCACGGCCGAGTTTGTATAAGTTGCTCCTCGATGAGGCACTGCCTCGAATATATGGAAGCCACGAATAGAGTATAGCACGACCCTGTCGTTGTGCTGCTAAGTATAGGCCAAGACGTTTTTGTCATAAAATTGATCCTAAGGCAAGACTAGAAAGACAATCAAAAGGATTAAGCTGCACAAAGTAAATGAACGTGTCGGTTTTGTATGGGTGGGCGAGGAGCTCACTCCACCAGTACAGTTGAGTACTGACATCCACACAGTTTTCATGTGCAGGCACATGTAGAAGCTCGTGGCGTAGAGCTCGCTTGGATGCGTTGAGGCACGGGTTCCTTGGCGATTCGAAGCGTGCGGCCGCATGGAGTCAAGACTTATACGGGACATAATGTATGGACATCGTCATCCTGCAGAATCTGCACTCGTCGCCTTGAAGCATTGTATCGAGAGATGAGAAAGAGCATAGTGACTTGTAAAATGAGAGAAAAGTGAGCTTGAGGACTTGTAATCATGGCCTTGCGCCCCATTGTAATCTCACATTGTTCAATATCAATAAAGAGCACTTTTGAATAACTTGTGTGTTGTTTCTAAATTTTTGCTGCATGTTTCAATGTTTCAGCTTGGGATTTCTGTGCGACGACTCCGTCGCAGCCGCTGTAATCGGTCGTTATGAAACTGCCTTGCATGAGCACAATCTAGGCTCGTACGATATCATGCCTTAGCGAGGACGATCGCTCCTACGAGAGCGGGGCGTGACAATTATCTCGCGACATGCTGCGTCGATGCAACAAACATCACACGACTCGTTGCACTTGATGCAACCAATATTTCGCAGCATTATTTGACAACATCATGTAAATTTTGAAACACATGCAGCAAGACACACACAAGTATTTATACTTATTTTATGGAACATCTAGTGTAGCATCGAGCAGATTTATGAGCCATGCGATTGCAGAGACGACCTGGGGCCAATTGATTTCGATAGCGGAAGCGACTCAAGGTCAAAGAGATTCGTTCAAGGTCCAAATGATAGAATTGGTTTGATACCACTTTGTCATGCCTCGACCTGGAAAATCGTTCCATGCTCACATCAATTTCTGCTAAATCGATCGTCATTGCAGGAGCGTGATGCCGCACGAGTTTGGAGTTGCACTCATGCAAGGTAAGGTAATAAATTCTTCAAATGGTTGTCTCAAATTCAAACATAAGCAGTGGAAAAGACTTGAGTATATGAAACAATACTCTATTTTATTCATGAAGCGGTGGAAATACAAAAGCTTTGAATAGCCAAAATGAACATGTCGAATAGGCTTACAACACTCATGATAGCTGTAGCACCCAGTTTTCCAAATGAGGGTAATTTTGAAATTTCATATTTATAATTATTTTAATAATGATATTTAATTCATGATATAATTTTTGGTGATTTTAAATTATTTTAAAATTATTTAAATCAATGACTTGTGGTTTTGACGTTTTGCTAGTGAAACCCTAGAGACTGTTTGACCTAGAACCTAACCATGTGATTATGATATTTTAATGTCATTTCTGGCCTAAGGATATTTTTGCATTTGACCTCTTTGAATTATTTTGATATTATTTTATTATTTATGATATTGTTTTGGGATTATTTGAGTCGGGTTCGAATTTTACCTCAATCCGACTTGTAACGGGGACCCGGGGTAACTTAGACTCTAGTTGGACCCATGCATTAGTTAGCCATGGCCCACATTTTAATTAGTCATGTTAGAAAGATTAGTCATAATCCTAATTATTAGGTTAACCATTTAGAGTTTTTATTTTGACCCTTTTACCCCCAAACCCTAACCAAAATTGTTTTAAACACTTGTAACTAAGGGAGGGGCAAACTTGTAATATTCAATGACGGGGGGGGGGGGGATAACCATTGTGGCCGGCCCTAATAGGACTCCCATCTCATTTCCTTTCTTTGAGAAGTCTTCTTCCCCAAGTGCTCTCAAGCTCTCCCAAGGAAGAAGCCTTTCTCCTTGGATTTTCTCTCATTTAGATAATATTTCCTTCTCTTTTATTTCTCCATTTTGTATTTAGGAAAGTTTTAACCATAGGAATGACCCCCATTGTTGTGTCCCTATTTTGTGTCCTCTTGTGTCCATTATGTGTCCTTTAGGGATTTCTATTGTATTATTGTTGTGTCTTGTGTTCATGGGGAAAACCCCCAAACTTGGATACACTTTATATTTAAAATATTGATTAAATGAATTAATTCATATTAAATCTCAGATTTGAATATGTAGAGATGTGTTCTTAAGTACTTTACATTTCATTCATGTATCTCTTATAGATGTGTTCATGTAACATATATAGATTTGTGTTTGTATATATATATATATATATATATATATATATATATATATATATATATATTGTAGGGTGTGAAAAATTCTGACACGCTGACATAAGACCAAGTCAGCCAAAGGCCATACGCTCAGCCAAAAGCCATACGCTCAGTGTAAAAGTCATACGCTCAGTGAATATTTTATTATTTCTCGACTGACAGCACAGCATACGCTCGATGGGGAATGAATCTGACACTTCGTCTTTCGTGCAAAGAACAACTGTCTTAGGAGAATTAACCGTCGTATGGATTTTCGAGAGTTGATTTTGTCTTTTACGAGGACAGCTCATTAGCCATCATAAATGCACAGCCATCATTAATGTCATTTCTGACAGTCTGTCAGCCGTCATATCCGCAACACGACGCTCAAGAGATATTTGTCAGTTATTGGGAGATATGGCGTATTCGAGAATATTGAAGACAGCCACGTGTCTATTTCTCCAGTCATATGACTCCTCATCAAGGCAGCGTATGTACTTCATACGAGTCCTCATCAAGGCAGCGTATGGACTTCATACGACTCCTCATCAAGGCAGCGTATGGACTTCATACGACTCCTCATCAAGGCAGCGTATGGACTTCATACGAGTCCTCATCAAGGCAGCGTATGTACTCCATACGACTCCTCATCAAGTGAGCGTATATACTCCATACGACTTCTTGTCACCCAAGACAGCGTATAGACTCCATACGACTCCTCTTCAAACAAGACAGTGTATGCTAGTCATGCTTCTCCAAAAGATAGCGTATCAAAGCAAATGCATTCAGAATGACTTCAAATGTACAGTCAACACACGTTCTCATGTGTCTTGTATTCGGTTACCCACTCATTCTGAAGTTATGCAACATGGCATTCATGCCATCAATCTCTCCTGGATATACTCTACTACTCTCAACCGCACTCCAACGTGTCTCCACCAAAATTTGCCATGCGTCCCTGCAGTTATGCACACGTCAAGTAACTGACTGAGCGTATGCCCAGAGCAGCTATCCAGAACTCTATAAAAGAGAGTTTCTCCACCTTCAACAGACACCAGATTCAATTCAGAGAGAACAGAGAGATTGCCCAGTTGCTGTCCAAGTTCCTCGAGATTCGAGCCTTCTTCATCGCATCGTCCAAGGGATAAAGTGATCGTCTTCTAGATCAGATTCCTACAGTTGTAATTTTCTCAGAAACACAATAAATAAATAGAATTTATTTATGGAAAACATATATTTTTTTTATGGAAAACATATATATATATATATATATATATATATATATTTATATATATATATATATATATATATATATATATATATATATATATATATTGTAATGAGAGTGTATCTATATTTATATATGTAATAAATGGTTCATGATGATTATATAATCAAGTTTGTGAGTGTGGTTCCTCATATTATTATTGTCATTATTGTTGTGGATAATTAGGATATATATTGTGTATTCTTTTAGCTCAAACTATCTAAATCCGTCATGATTTTTATCCACGTTTTTAATTTCAGCCCTAACTTAGAAATGTTATAACTTCTAGCTCAAAGCTCGGTTTAATCTCCCATTTTTTTTAAAAGAAGAGTATTGAAGTTAGCTTTCCAAAAATATGTATTAATGGGCCTAATTCTTTCTGTAACTTTCTGAAGAATTATTTGAGTGTCAGCTGTACGAAAGACAAACGCGTTCTCGGTGTTTTCGCGATTTCGGGAGTTTCCGGAAACGAAAACGCGATCCGTTTGAAGTTTCGAAAAGCTAACACATAGATCTATAACATATTTTAATCCTAGATTTTAATTCATGCTGAGATGGTATAGTATTGATTATTAGTAGGAGTTACTATTCGGCATATGCATTTTGTGCACCCTTGTGTGTAATATAATGTTCTATTTGATTTTAACCCATGTTAATGTATATATATTATGTAATTTAATAGAGAATGCAAGCATGAGTAAATGTTTAAATAAATGATGTATGAGGTGTAAGTATCCTATCTAATGTAAGCATGTATAAGTATGGCTTGTAATGAATATGTAGGTTCCATAGTATGTAATGTATGGTGCATATAGTAGTGCAAGAGAATAAATGAATGATGAATGAATGCAAGCATAAATGTAATGTAATAATAGATGTAAAGTATGCAATATACAAGTTAATGAGATGTAATAATCTATGTTAACACAAATCCTATATTACCTTATGTACCCCTTACACTATGTTGACACTATCACACTTGACACTTTGTTCACTTACACTTTGACACTCTTTGATATGTATACACTATGCATGCCCATTTAACCCTCACTTGCCCCTTTGCCATGTTTATATACACATACATAGCCTCTTAAATAAGTATTTATAAATATAGTTAACTTAGCTATGTATGTATATTATATATATGTTAGCATATTGTGTTGTAATATATAAATTTATATAACCATTTGAAATGCCATGATTATAGACCTAATGTTGAATACCAATATATGCATGTGTATATATGTGTAGACATATATAGCTTAAAGTAATAGATTACCTAGTGTATATCCAATGTAAATTCTTGCCTATTTGAGTATTGAATAATTGCATGCTATATAGAGTTGGGTATATGTTGGCTTGTATAGCCTTGTATTGATGTGTGCTTGCTAGGATAGTCTTGGTTAGGCCTAGTAGGACTTGCTGGGTTAGGACATGACCTAGTTTGACTAGTGCAGTTGACCAGAGTTGACCAAGGGTTGACTTTGGCCTAGTTTGACCTAGATTCATGTAGAATGCATTATAGTGCTTTATATTATCCTTCTGGACATGTTGTGACTTGTGCTGTTCTAATTAGGAGCCAGACACCTCTCCTCGGACAGTATCTTTACCTTGGACATTCAGATATCAGGCAAGTACATTCTCTGATCATTTCATATCCTGTTAGAATTATTTTTCTGCTTTAGATTACTATACTTGATGCTGTCACGTTGGTAACACAGATTAGTACTATATGGATCCTTTCTTGAGGTGTTATCCCCTCAGAGAGCATCGTATACTACATATTTTGTGCGTTTCACTTACATGGTGTATTACTATGCTTCACGGTTCTTCGATCACGTGTGACATGTACTCTCATGATCACAGAGTCTTCCTAGAATCACCCATTTATGGGCATTCCCAGAATCACCCCATTGTGAATATTTCCAGAATCACCCATTTATGGGCTATCTATGTATCATCCCTTGTGGGCCTTTGTATAGAATCATAACATAACCTGGTTGGATCCTTATGTATTGATTGGGGGTACGGGGGAGTAGAAGTAAACATGTGAATAATATCCAAGTAGTGCAGTTCCCAGAATCACTCCATAGTATAGTTTCCAGAATCTCCTATGCCATTCACATGTTTATATTGTACTCTGACTCACTAGCCACTGTTAGCTCTCTACTTATAGTAGATATTTCTATTACAGTTCTCTTTCTCTGTTTATATACTATATTTCCTTCAGATCCTGTATCTTATTTTACTGCATGATTATATTTTCTAACCTGCTATGATCTGTTAAGATGTACTGTGCTCGCTCCAGTCCTGACTGGACCCGTTGATAAATTTTACAGATAGCCTGGAGGTTGCCTGCTAGCCTAGAGGAGACAGTAGAGGTTGCATAGATAGCTAGGGTTTTTGCTTATAGTTTATTTTCAGTCATCTTGAGTTGTATTTATGGATTACTGTATTTGAGTTTTGAGATGTAATCTGAGTTTGTATCTTAGACACTTAGACTTCTATATGTTGTATCTCTTTTCGATTTCATGTTTTATCTATCTTCCTTTATGCTCTACCTTAGATGTGATTGAGTTTACATTCTGCTATGTCACCCCCATTCGGGGAGTATAAACTGTTTAGTCTTATACTGTTAGATGCATTGAGACCTAGGACAGCGTTCTACCGCCGACTGGACGTTGTTACGTTCCCGTGCCCTAACTCTAGGGTGCGGGTCGTGACAATAGCTCTAGCTCATAAAGGATTTCTTTATTCCGTACGTCATGTCACATATAGCAGAAGACATCGTCTTGTAGGAAGAGCTTTTGCACACCCATCTGATTCGTTATCGTCGTGGCACTGATCAAATGACTTCCAAGCACAAGCACCTGAAAATGATGTCCGCAACATGGATCAGTACATTGTCGTGTATTGAAGAGTGAGATAACCTACTCGCCTAAACCAACACCAAGTAGTTTTTTGAAGCATGCATCTTATTTGGTGATCTTTCTATTAATGTCTTAGGATCGGTTTCATGGCATAATTTCAAAAACAGTAACACATATACTCATGTAAGCATGTTATAGATAACATCTAAAACATAATTGTGTAAAGTACCATGTCTCTGTTTTCCATAAATAAATTCACTTTATTTATTTGATTCTGGGAAAATACAACTGTAGGAATCCGATCTAGAAGACGATCACTTTATCCCTTGGACGATGCGAAGAAGAAAAGCGCTCAAGAATTCGACAGCAATTTAGATTTTCTGTATATCTATACAATGAATGAGAAAAGAACTCTATTTATAGAGTAAAAAATAACTAAAAAGATAACTGTCCTCATAACATATGCATAGTTAATAATCACGCAGGACTCAATCGTACGCAAGGTTGATGAGCAGTTACTGGACGTGGCCCATAACTGTTGGACACATGGCAATCATGCATGAGTCGTGTGCAAGTTACTGGGGCACGCATACGAGAGATCCGTGGCATGTCTGCCACATACTCCAATTTGATAATCTGAGATGATAATCCGCTAACTGGTTGAGGATGAAATCCCTGTTGAGATGAAAAATCTACGCTGACTTACAGCAGAAATACTTAGGCTCAAAATATACGCGAACTTGAGGCAGAAGGCTCAGAATACACGCAAACTTGAGGCAGAAGGCTCAGAATACACGCAAACTTGAGGCAGAAGGCTCAGAATACACACAAACTTGAGGCAGGAACACTGAAGTTCAAAATGCACGCAGACTTGAGTCAGAAGGCCAGCTGTCTTGATTCGACGTACCTCGACTGACATAAAATCTCTGACATTGATTGCTTTGTCAGTCACATTAAATGATGATAAGCCCTTTTTGGTACGCCAACTTGATGAAGACCGAATCTTGTTGAAGAAGATTTCAAAAATCACGTAATAGTCGGCTGAGATCTCTTGAATCCCGTGCATACGTGGCATATGAGGAGATGTTTATTGACTGTCGTGTTGTCAGTCATAATTACAATCTGACAAATGGTGAGCTGTCTTTGAGTACTATTTTAAACTTTGCGTACTTTTTAGGAAATGATTTGATAGAACTCAGCGTATCTTTTAGACATTTTCTTGATAGGCTGGATTAACTTAGCGTGACTATATTTTTGAGGCCTACAAAACCCTCTTCAAAGTTTTCGAAAAATGATAAATTGTTTCGAAATACTTTGAAATCAGGACAAAAAAATGAATTTAGTCACTCTCAAATGATACAGAGAGAGATTTTTTTCGAAATGATTGGGCCGTTGGGATTCTGTGCGGTTTAGGATCCCGTGAAAAACCCTATATCGAGGCAAATGATTAAGGATTTTGCCGTTTGGACTTCTTTGTGAGCCTATAAAAAGGCCGTACACCACCATTATTTCTGTTACTCGCTTTAGAGAAAGAATTTCACAGAACTCTTCATAGTCTTCCCCGTCTTCTCCTTCTTCTTTCTTAACCATGGCTCCCAAGATCGATGCTCAAGCTAAGGGCAAGGCCCCTGCAATGTCCTCGCGTGCCACCTCCGATCGACTTCCTCGTCGTGAAGCCACTTATCCCCCCATGCAATGTAAGCATGCTGATGATGGGGGATATGAATTCAAGAAGATGAACTCCACATAGAAATCTTTTTAGGATTTTAAGAAAAATGATGCTGAACTTTCAAAATATATCCCCCCTTCTTAGGGCAAAGGATATTTAATAAAGTATGCCCCCTTTTAGGGTCGGCTATACTTCACATCTTCGTGTTACGAAGCTCTGTGTTTTACGCAAATGAGCATGGCTCTCATGACTCTGCGTGATTTTTTATATGTTGGCAGAGATGTCAATGTTGAATTATTCACGCAGACTTCTGAGAGTCATCCTCTGGATAGATTACTCTTAATCTGTCAGCGTATTTTTGTCATTTTCACTTCAGTGTGATTCTGGTAATGATGCGTGACTTTCATTTTAATCTGTCTAGACTTTGCGTGAATTAATCACATGCGTGATTCTGGTAGCATACCTGTCTGATTTATGCGTGCCTTATGAAATTTTCTTTGAACACTGCTAAGCACGCATAAGATTCATAGACATAGATTTTTCTGAAGTCTGCGTGACAAACATATCTGATCTTTTCTTTTCTTTTCTGTAGTGGACATCCAAAGTGACGAGGCTGAATATGAAGGATATATGAGCTTTTCATTCAAACATGACTTGTCTCATGTAAAGTTTCCTCAATTTGATACTCCTGAAACCAGATTGGTTTTATTGAAGGATCAAGACCACACAACTCTGCTCTGTCTGATGAATGGTGAACCACTCCAGAGTTCTGATTTGGTATTTCATAAGAAACCGGCCTTTCTGTTTGGGGATGCCATAGCACACAAATCACAACCCAAAGGAATCAGGGAGAAAGTTTGTTTTTATTTTGAAGGTGATACGAAGAAAACCATGTACTGGCCGAAAGTGTCTAGGGGTTTATCCATAATGCGATTCATGCATGCTAGTTACCCGAGAAGAATGTCATGGCATCTAACAGAAAATCAACAAGCGAAGGCGAGCCGAATTATCTATAAGAAAGACGGATTTTATAGTGCTCCAGAGAATCACGTATCTTTATTTCGTGGTTTAAAGCCGGGATGTGTGCCACCAGAAGACTCGACTCAGTTGATACCATTCAGAACACCTAACTTCATAAATGAATTCATGGCGAATGATAAGGCATTTTATCCTACTGACTCAACGCCGAGGATGATAGGCTTGATGAATCAGGAGAACATGAGGTGGAAGACTCTAGTCCACTGGGTTCTGGATAAATATGAGAATGATTTGAAGCAGATAAATCTTTATGACGCAATCGTCAATTCTTCTTACGGCTTCAAACCCAATCCATTTTTATTTCTGGCCTTGGTTGAGAGATATAATCACCAGACAGGAAACTTTATGACTCCCAAAGGGGAGATGGGTTTTGCTCTTCACGAGATGGAATACATCTCTCATCTACCCACAGGCGCATTGCCATATGAAGAATATGTACCTACAACAGAGGAACTGAATTTTCTGTCACAGAAGAACTCGGAAATGGTGTATCTATTCGAAGAAATGATGTGCCATTTCGGCACATGTACTCTTTATTATAAAAATAATAAGGATGAAGCCGGCTGCCATATCCAGAAGTGGATGTCTTATCTGTTCATGAATCGTGACAAAGACGAGAAGAATATAAATGAAAAGAGGAAGTATCAGATCAATTCCTTCAAACCACTTTCTGAAAGTGAGATTACCAATCTGCTGGAGAAGTATGATTGTAAAGATTTTACAATCAATGAAGATTGGTATGAATTTAAAGCTGGAACCACTTTCAAGTCATATGTTAGACAAAGTGGAAAACCTTTATCAAAGAAAGGTCATTTAGCTGGATTCCTCTCTCTCTCTGGCTAAGAAGATTTATTGTTCCTGGCACTTGCTCTTTGGATAGGATACATAGAGGCGTCATTTTTGCTGCAGTGCGCCTTATATACGGTTACAAGATAGATTTGTTATCAGCGATGACTTGCAGGCTGAATGCAGGTCTTTGAAACTTTGTAGCCACCATGATATCTGATCAAAGGCAGATGACCGATCCTTTCCCGAGAATAGAGATGCCATATACTTATTTGTATGGTTGGCTTCTTCTTCATCATGACGGTTTGATACCTCCGGGAGCGGAGGGAGCAGCAGTCTCTTTTTAGAGAAATATGCTGGAGAAACTTTCTGGAAAGTTCATACACTTCCAGAATACAGAAACATTTTGAACCGAGCGTCATATTGGTCAATTTAATGTGTTCCTCCGCCACCAGGTTATGAGAGTATTCCTTTGAATATGATAGATGGAGAGAAAGGTCACAGGCTAAGTGATGTAGGTTTTCAGTGGTTGCAACGAATTCGACCATCTCATTTGGTATATCGTCATGAGAAAATGACGTATTTAGAACCATATTTGTCGAGTCGATTTGCTCGACAATTCGGATATGATCAACTTCATGTTGGGAATGCCACTACTTGCCTCTCTGCTAGTTGAGGACTTATCGATGGTGCTCGAGCATGGAGATATTTCACAGCTAGAGATACAAAGGCTGAATTCTCTATGCCGAATCCTTTATCCAAGATGGGAACAAAATGCTCTACATATATGCCCGTTTTATGTTTCATCGAGCACTTTTATGCCAAATTTCTATTTGAAGACTTTCATTGCAGAGGATGACCCAGCTCCGTCAAAGAGGTCGAAGAAGAAAATTATCACTTCACAATTTACCCTGGACCCTGAGGACGAGACTACAGAGGTTGAGCCTTTATATGAAGTATCCGAAGAGCAAATATTTCCTGATGAAGTTCTTCCTCCGATATTTGTGTCCATCTCTAAGAGAAAACGGAGTGATGAATCTGAGACGGTCTCTAAAAAGAGCACTAAATCTCAGACTTCTAAGAAGAAAGGGATTTCAATAACTGCCACTTCATCTCTAGGTGGTCTCTCAGTTGATGAAGATGATGATGCTGATAAAGATGAAAAGACGGATAAAGATGATGCTCCTTTAATAAAAAGGAAATCGAGAGCCAGACTCGTCAAGAGGACTGTCGGAAAACTGAAGGGTAATGAACTTCTGGAAACCATTATGAGCGGAGGTATATTGCCAGAAATCGAAGAAGCAGTTTCTACTGAAAGAACAGAATCTGATCATGCTCATATTCCGGTAACTTCTGCTGAACCAATTGAGGTAGAATCAACTCGATTTCAGGAAACGACTGTCCCAACGACTAGTGGAGTAGCTGCAGAACCCTCATTCGATCTTGGGTTAGGTACCACTCCAGAGATAAGGAGAGAGGATATTAACATCCCCTTTGAGCACGGGAAAGAGGGTGTCATTCAGGCGTTGGATGATCAAATTGAAGATTCGGAAGAGGAATCAGCAGCCAGGACAGAAGTCAGGGAACAACCAGAAGCTCTATCTTTTCAACCTGTAGAGAAAACTAATCCAGTTGAAGAAACTCAGGTTGAAGAGAATATTCCTTCGGCCAGAGGCGATGAAGATATGCAAACGTCTGCTGATGAATTACTGAAGAATTTGTAAAGACATTATTCTTTAAACTAGTATTCCAAAAGAGATTAATCTACCCAAGCTGCTATGGGAGAAAAACTGTTGTTGAAACTCAGCCTCCAGAGATTCCTGCAATCAATGCAGAGTCTATGGAAATTGAAGCTCAAAACCTGAGCTTACTAATACTATTGCTGCTGTTCCTGAGATTCGTCCTCTCAAAGAGTTGATGAAAACATCTTAGATTCTGAATCAGAGACTCATCATGAAGCTGAGGATCAAGGAGAATCTGAAGAAAGAAATGAATCTGACAAAAGGAGTTCTGAAGAAGAACATTTTGAGGAAGAAGAAGAAGTTGAAGAGGAAGAGGATTGGCACCCTGATACTTCTACTCATTACGATGAAGACAAGATCAGAGGGAAAGAATGGAGCTTAATCCTGAACCTGTTCGGTCTCCTGACAATGCTCCAGTACCCCTACTTCTAAGCTGGAAGTAGTCATATAAAGCAGGTGTCAACACCGTTATGGACCGACTGCGAGAAGATGCGAGGCTTCCCAAGCACATAGAATATGAACCTCAACCAGGTAGAGTTTTGTTTCAATTTTGTTTTTTTACTATTGTTTTTTTTCTTTATATGCTGATTATTTTTCCTTTGACTAGTAGGAAACTGCTGCAGCGATGAGCTCAACTCATGCTCCGCCTGTTCAGACTGATGTTGATGAAGGAAGTTCGTATCTACCGACTTCTCCGAAAGCACATACTTTATTCCCAGAACAGAGAATATCCAGGCTTCTTCCTCAATAATGACAGCAACTCCCGGTTTGAAACAGGATTGGCAAGGACCCTGGCAATGTATTCAGATATTATTTATTCATATCTGGATACGTTCTCCAGGCGTTTCATGAAAGACGAAACTATGCTTTCTCCGAACTCCGAACGATGATTAATTTCCCGCTTCTGGCACTGCGACATGCAGGCTGTGAGACTCAATGTATCTTCTTGAACATCTCCTAGATGAATTGGAGACAACTATTCGAAAATATTGGGAGATCAAGAAGGAAGATATTAAATCTTTGACTGTGGCTGAGATCGCTCAATTGGAACATGAAGCCCAAGCTCAGCAAGCTACTTTAGAAGAATTTCTTGCTTCTTAATCTGAGAAGTTAATAGAGAAGAATGAAGAAATATTAACAACTCGTCAGTGAGTAGAACATCTGAGAAAGATGAAACATCTAAAGCTGAAGAACTTCAGAAGTCGAAAGAATAATTGGCTCGTCTTCAGGAGCGTATTGCATCCACGGAAAAGGAGCAATCTGAGATTATCACTGCTCGTACAACCGAAGCTGCATGCTATCAAATTCTTCAACAAGAGCGAGAACAGATGCAGGCCGAGCAGATAGAAGAAGCTAACCGTCGCCATTTTGCTATTGCTACTTTTGATCAACAAGTAGTCGCAGTTGAGGCAGCAGAACGAGTCCGTAAAACTCATGAGGAGAAGATGAACACTGTACTTGATCGTATTCAGGAGTTAATAACTCCTACTACTCAATAAATTTTTCAAGCTTCTCATATTTTGAATTTTTTGGCATTCACTTGTAATCAGCACTTTGATCTTGAATGAAGAAAATGAGAACTTTGATTTGATTTTTGACTTTATTGTTTTAATAATGATGTATCTATAGAAAATATGTTCAGAGGTAAATAATACATGACATATTTTAATAGAATAGAAAATACAAATGAACTTTGTAATTCTATCAGATGATATTAAACCAAAGATAATTTAGTTTAATACTGATTAGAAAAAATAGAATTCAGATATAAAAATATCTTTGAACTCGATTTTCCATGATCTTTGGACTCGGAAATCAAAAGACTAGATATCATTTTAGTAAAATAGAAAATATGATACTGAGATAGAAAATTCAGAGGTAATATGGACGTGATTTTCTAGATATCAAATTCACTAAGAAAATGATACAAATTAGAATATCTATTTCCACTGGGGATTAAAGATATCGAAATAATTCCTGTTAGCTGAGGAATGATAGGAGAATAATCTCGACAGATGAAAATATTACGCATAATATTTCTTCAAGAATTTGCCGTTAATGGGCATCATGGTAACTTTACCATCCATGGTGGTAAGCTGATATGCCCCATTAGAAAATACTTTATTCACAATGAATGGACCTTCCCATTTTGCATCGAACTTGCCTTTACTCATATGTGTCATAGTCATCGAACGTCTGACTGCAAGAACAAGTTCCCCTTTTCGATATGCTCGAACTCTGACTATCTTGTTAAAAGCTCTTGAAATTCTAGCTTGATAGAATTCGATATTCTGTTGAGCATATAACCGCTTTTCATCTAGAGCTTCTAATTCCTGAAGTCGAAGACGATCATTATTCTCAGTGGTAAGTTCATTAGCGATTGCTATCCTTAAAGAAGAAATTTGAATCTCTAATGGAAGAACAGCTTCGCATCCATACACCAGAGAGAAAGGTGTACATTTGGTGGCATTACGAACTGTAGTGCGGTAAGCCCACAAACATTCACCAAGTTTCTCACTCCAATTACGTTTGTTGGCAGAAACAAACTTTTTAAGAGTTTGATAATGGTTTTGTTGAAAGCTTCTGCTAATCCATTAGCTGCTGGATTATATGCGATAGAAGCCAAATTGTTGATCCGATGATCGTCACAGAATCAAGTAAACGTCTGGCTGACGAACTGTGGTCCATTATCATGAATAATGCGTCGAGGAACACCAAATCTGTAGATGACATGATGCTTGATAAAGTTGATGACGTTGGAAGTTTTGACTTCAGATAAAGGAATAGCTTTAGCCCATTTGGAGAAATAATCGGTTATTGCGAGAATAAACCGATGACCTTTTGATGACGGTGGATTGATTGGGCCGATAATATCCATGCCCCAAGCTTCGAAGGGCCATGATGCTGCTGTTGGGTATAGAAATTATGAAGGTTGATGGATAAAATCCGTATGGACTTGACAAGCTTTACACTTACGAGCATATTGAATAGCATCATTTACCATAGTAGGCCAATAATAACCCATACGTCGAATACGGTCTTGAAGTTTAGGTCCAGGCTGATGTGCTCCACAAATTCCATCATGTGCTTCGCGGATAATTTGTTGGGCCTCATCACCGGCAATACATCGAAGAAGTAGACCATCATAAGATCGACGATATAAAGTTTTTGTAGTATGATTGTAATAAAATCTGAGTGATCGTCGTCTGATAGATGCTGCCTCACTCGGATTATCTGGAAGGATATCATACAATACGAAATCTAAGAAAGGAAGTCTCCAATCTTTATCAGTATTCTGAGTCTCAGCTGAATTACTGAAGATGAATTCCATACTAGAATCAGATGAAGATGAAGATAATTTACGATTTAATCTGTCGAACTCTAAATCAATACCGAATCCTCTTGTTGTATTGACATCATGAGATGTTGATTCTTCAATATCAACTGGAAGTCCTAGAGTTAGATTGTTCTCAAGATAAAATAATTCTCGATTGTAAACAACAATCATTTGTTGACGTCTGACCGGAATAGCTAACACTGCCGCAAGATTAGCAAGAGCATCAGCTTCTGTGTTACATGCTCGCCTAACATGCTCGATGAAGAATCCTTCAAATGAAGAAGCCATAGATATGACCGATCTATGGTAAGGAACCAGATCTTGAATGGCGAACTTCATAAGTACCTCTTATTTGATTGACGATGAGTTTAGAATCTTCATAAGCTTCCAAATGTTGAATATTCAGATGTTTAGCGAGTTGAAGACCAATAAGCAATGCATTGTACTCAGCTACGTTGTTCGAACATGGTTGATCGAGAGAATAAGCTCTTTGGATAGCAAGACCTTCTGGCGATACAAGAACGATTCCAACCCCAGCGACAATGTCACCATTAGGACCTATTCTTGAAGCTCCGTCAAAGAATAGACGCCAAGTAGGATCTTCTTCAAGCAATTTGGTTTGAATCTAGGACTTCATCTAGGATTTCATCGTAGAGTTTGGAATTTTCTGGAATTGAATGAGCAGCCAGAAAATCAGCTAAAGCTTGTCCTTTGACCGATTTCTGAGGGATATAGTGCATATCATACTGAGCAAGTAAAATTCCCCAGTTAGCCAATCGAGAATTTAAGACACTTGGTTTCTTCATCATGACTCGTATAGGATTGATCCTGGAAATGACATGAATGGTCTGGCCAATGATATAATGTCGTGTCTTTTGGACAGCGAACATAAGGGCTAGACATTCTTTTTCGATCGGTGAATATCGAGGTTCAGCTCCGGTCATGGTACGACTGAGATAGTAAATGGCTTGTTCATGACCATTTTTATTCTTTTGAGCGAGCAGCGCACCCAATGAATGACTCATGGCTCGAGTATATAGAAGGAACGGTATTCCTGAGATGGGAGGTACCAATACTGGGGGGTTCATCAGATATTGTTTTATGTCATCAAATGCTTTCTGACATTCATCAGTCCAGACGAAAGAAACACCTTTTTTCAAAAGTTTATTGAATGGTCTGCAGCGTCCTGAAAGATTAGAGATGAATCTCCTGATATAAGCGATCCTTTCCTTGAAATTCTCGTAGCTCTTTTAAGGTGCGTGGAGGACGCATCTCTTGAATGGCTTTGATCTTCTCGGGATCTACGTGTATACCTTTCGAGGTAATGACGAAGCCGAGAAATTTGCCACTAGAGACGCCCAAGAAGGACTTAGTAGGGTTCATCCTTAATTGATGTTGACGCATTAGATCAATATAGTTTTCAAATCTTGGATGTGATCCTCCTTCTGTCGACTTTTGACTGCAATATCATCAACATAGCATTCGACTGTTTTTCGCAAATGTTCACGGAATATAGTGCTCATGGCTCGTTGATAGGTTGCTCCTGTATTCTTGAGACCGAATGGCATCACTGTATAATAGTATGTACCAATCGGCGTTCTGAAAGAAGTGTATTTTCATCATCTGGAAACATTTTAACTTGATTGTATCCAGAATACCCGTCCATGAATGACATCCATTCAAAACCACAGGTATTATCAATCATAACATCAGTAATTGGTAGAGGGAACTCGTCTTTAGGACATGCCGTATTGAGATCACGATAGTCTATGCATACTCTGATCTTCCCAGTCTTTTTAAGGACATGAACTATATTAGCCGCCCAGTCAGGATGTTATTCCTCTCTGATAAACCCAGAAGCCATGAGTTTATTAACTTCGGCTTCAATTGCATCCATAATATCTGGACGAAATCGTCGTTGTTGTTGCTTGACCGATTTTGCATTTGGCATGATATTGAGTTTGTGAGTTGCAATCTGTGGATCAAGTCCTGGCATATCTTCATAGCTCCAAGCGAAGACGTCGATGTATTCGTGAATAAGTTTGATCATGTCTTGCTTATCAGTTTCTGAAAGACTTTCACTAATGAATATTGGTTTAGGGGATCCCTCTTCACCAACATCTATTTGAACGAGTTTATCTTCAGTCGGAGGTTCTTTTTGCTCGAATCTAAACTCCCATTGATTATCTAACCTTTGGGCCCATTGTTCTGATTCGGATGAGATTTCAAATTCGTCTTCGTCATTTTCTTCAGGACCGTCAACGGAAACCATGTTGGAAGACATAATATTACGGTGGAAGTCACCGATACTTGTATCAGAATCCCAAGAGGAGGAACTAGAAGAATCAGATCTTTTATCTTCGTCAGATTCGGGGTCTTCATGGATGATATTGATGAAGGAAGTAGGAGCAATATAACCTAATCCGCATTTTGTCCTTCCATATTTTAGAGAAGGAATCCGAACAGGTATTTTTCTTCCTTTCCCACTATTGAGGCCAGTTCTGAAGTCATAGCCCATATTTTTGATAATATCTTTAGATTGCTGGATGTAATGACGCAACTGTAATCTTCCAGAATCATCATTTCTATCATCATCTTCAAGGTTGATAGGGTTTTTTGGTCCTTTGTAGAAGAATATTGGAATGTCCCCTGGTTTTCTGCTAGGTACTAGAAAGTATGAACCTTGTACTGATTCTAAGGATACTTCGGTATAAAAAGTCTGTACAACTCCTATGGTTATTGTTTTCAAGTCATCTAACAAATGCAAATAACTATGAACATGATTACAAACATCGATATACTGCAAAGACGGAGATATTTCATTAAATTCAAAAGTAGTAGTATTTACATTAGAAGAAGATTGAACCTTAGAAATCTTAGCCAAATCAATGACTAAAGGGGGAGAAGAAGAACGAGAAGGAGTTTTGTTTCGATTAAGATCGATCACAAATGGCTCAGAAGAGGTGAGCTCCCTTGAAGCTTGGGATGGAAAAGTAGTTCGCCCACCAACAGGGATTACCAGAGTGTCCTGTTTTTATAGGTGAAGATGCAGAAAATATAGTACGCCCACTGACAGGAATGATCAGTGTGTCTTGGTAGATGTGTCACGACCCGCACCCGCTTTTCGGATACGAGACGTGTCCAAGCCAGCCTACGCCGCAGAGTCGACGGTAGAACACTGTCAAGCCCGCAAGAAATAAATGCTCAAGAAAATAACATTTGCTGCTCATTCACATTTCTAAGTTATTACAACATTTACAACATTTAAAATTAAAGGAAAACAAAGTTTTATAATTAAAGAAATTGATACAATTGCTTTCTATTCTAGGTTGTCCTCAGCATACCCAAGTCTTCCAATGCTAACAGTGATCGCGACTAAACCTGAAAAATATTGGTTTCCAAGTCAGGAATGGAACAAGTACACAAACTGACGACAATGCAAAACACAATAGAATTAACAAGACATGAAAATAGCATATGAGAAATAAAAACTGGAAGATAACTGATGTCATAGCACGATAGCGAAGTAAACAAGGAAAAACTAATAAAAGATATCTATCTAGGTGGTGTGAAATATCCGTTTCAACATGTGGACGGCTAGGGGGTAAATAAGGCACACTGCACGTATCGTGCGCAGCGGCTAGCATTCAAGAATAGACATATTGGGATATTTCTGGATAGTCCACATGTATACTAAGATACTTTTCCCTCCCGACTACTCCGTGTGATGAACGTGTCAACAAGCAGCAAGATATATGTATAGTCATGAAATGGAAAGACTACTATGAATCGAAAAGCAATCAGAAAGTGCACTTGCCTGAGGTCCTTTGCTGGTGAAACCGATAATACCGTTGTGTCCAGAATAGTCTGTTTAGCCTAGGGTCGATGTGAAAGAGTCCAAAGTCACAAGAAATATGGATACGATTAGTCACTTTTTAGGATTGATTATTCTAATTATAAGAAAAATTGATTAAGAAATATTCCCATAATATATACATATTTCATTTAGAAAGTATTATTTTTATTCAGAATTTATATCTAAAATTTGAAAAAGAAATGGTAATATTGGTCAAAATAATATTTGTAAGATATTTATAAGCACTTAGAATTTATTAGAATTTATGGAAAACCCTCAAATATTGTTTAGGCTTAAACTATATAGTTATAACAATTTATTATTTAGAAAATGCATTTGGGACATATTGGATACCAAACTCAAACTCATTTAAGAAGAGTCTTTTTAATACAATACTCACGTACAATTTGTAAGAAAATCTATATTAACTAAGATTTGTTATAGGGCTTAAGTCTGAATTGAAACCCATAAAACATTTAACAAGAAATCCAAACTATTACTCCTATAGCTTAATAATAATAATAATAATAATACTGTTATAACAATATACACAATAAGTACTGATAATAGTAATATTATATAGGAGGTACTGTATTAAGTAATATAATAAATGCATACATAAAAGTAATGGTTCAACTCTCCCTTAAGAGAGAGAAAAGCAGACTAAAAATGAAAATAAAAGAAAGGGAGGAAGAGAGAGTATGCTATACCAAAAAAAAGGGGTTTTCGCTCTGGGGAGGTGGCGACGCGGAGGACGCAAGGTTCGCCGAGGAAGCGTCATCGGCGGCGCTGCTGGACGAAAGACGACGCCGGGACACGCACGCGGAGGCGTGGGCACGGGGATGTCGTCACCATGGTGGCGGCAGCGGCTCTTCATCGTCGAGTACGGAGGAACCCCGGCGGTTCGACGGATGATGCGGTGGCGGTCGGGTTGGAGCCGCCGTGCAGATCTGGTCTGCGGATGGAGGAAACAGCCAGCGAGGGCTCGGTGGTCAACGGGGGCTCCGGAGGGGTTCGACGAGTTGTGCTTCACCACCGGAGGTGGCTCGCCGGAAGGAACACCGGTCAGCACGCACGCGCACGGTTTCCGTGGCCGGACTTCCAAGGCGGAGGCAGTGGCTCTTCTACCGGAAGGTCGCCCACGCCGGAACGGTATGACGGAGGCCCTAGGCTGGGGCGCCCGGAGTTGCCCAGGCGAGCGTGGACACAGTGCTCGGAAGGAGCGACGGGCCTCTGGTCGACGCTGGGTGCGGCGTGGGTCTCGGCCGGAGGAAGTTGCGGACGGTGGGTTGGGTATTGGCTTGATCTCTTCTGCTCCTATTCTTTCTGGTTCAAATGTTAGGTATCGGATACAGGAAAATTGCCGTGTCCGACACAGAGAAGATGTATGTTGAAAGTATTGTGGTCACGGACACCTCGACACATAAACCTTTGTGTATTCTGTTGTGCTTTGGTGCCCGGCAATGACGGAGTGGTGGTAATGGTGGGCATGGCTCAGGTTTTGGTTGGGAAGGCTGGCGGAGAGTTGCTGGGTCTGCAGGAATGGCAAAGGAGGAGGCTGGAAAGGTTGGCCATGGCGAGGATTGACTGGGGTCGGCTTCGGAGACGGAATTGGGTTGGCATGGGTGAATTGTGAACTTGTGTGGATGCAAATATATAAAGAATGGTAGAGATATAGGGAGGGACGAAGGCACGCGATATACACAGGAGAGGGATTTCCATATGACCTTATTGGATATACTAGGATTGCTTTAGGAGAACCTTATCAGGATTTGGATTTAAACGAAATCAATATTAGGTTAAATATTCCTTCGAGTATAAATTAGAATATTTGCCTTTACAATTATTCAGCCTATTAAATATATAATTAATCAATTAATTTTAAAATAACATGAACCAAATCGTATCCTACTAATTTAAAACAACTATCTTTTTGTTCACAAAATCCGAACCAACCATGGGTTATAATTTAAAGGATTATTCAACATTATCAAATATTTTAAACCTTAACCAAATAATTGATAATAATAAATCAAATAACGTTAGTGGTATATTGTCATAAAATTAATCTTTTCAAGATTTAAAAATACTTATCAAATCTATTAAATAATATTTGAAACATGTTTTATAACCTAAATAAATAATAACAAAACAAATAATTTGACGAGTGTTTTATCATAATTATCATAGTGTAAAATAATAACTCAAAGATTCTAGAATATATTCAAAAGAGATTTGAAAACCTCTTTGTCATCGAGAATACCTTTTATAGAATTTAAAAATAACATTTTCTAGCTAGAAAATATTTAAAACTATAGAAATAAATAAAAATCGGGAAGTGGGCTTACAAGATGATTGAGGTAATGGAGAGATACGTCTGCTTACTGGAATAATGAAAGGACCTTCTCCAGAGGGTTTAGGAGACTGTTGCTGAATAGTTCGACCTTTAACAGGAATTATCAAGGTCTCACTTTGCGGATCTTCTTTTTCCATGGCTTGTACTATTTTTGTATACTCCTCTTTGTACATCCGAGAATCACTGAAATAAGCTTCAACCCCACGGAAAGGATTTATATCAACAACTTCTTTTTGTACCTTTCCATCGCTGTCAATGTATTTGAAGCACTGATGAAGAGTAGAAGGCACCACATTATTTTCATGAAGGAAGGGTCTTCCCAGGAGAAGATTATAAGATCCCACGATCTCAATCACATAGAAAGTAACTTTGGATCTGAAGTTGCCTATTTTAAGTTTCAGATGAATCTTTCCCAACGGCTCGCTTCGGCTTTGATTGAATCCCAATATAGTAGTAACCGTCTTGGAAAGTTTGTGAAGAGGGATTCTTAATTCATCCAGCATACTCTTTGGCATTATACTTAAAGCAGACCCTGGATCAATAAGAATACGATCTATCTTCATCGTATCGATATAACCGGTATAGTAAAGAGGCCGATCATGTCGATTATCCTCCAATAACATGTCATCTTGTGTAAAGGTGATATTCGGGATGATCTCCAATACACTATTGCAATGTAAGCAAGTAACAGGTTCTTCATCTGGCTTCTTTAATTGTGAAGACAAGAGTCAGCCTGAAGAAGTGCCTCACTTAATGTCTCCCGAGTCTCTTTAGAAAGACGTAGAAGTTCAAAGAGGGACATTCTAGCTGGAGTACTAGCGAGTTGAGCTAAAATGTCAAAGTTATAAGGCTTCTGAAGTCCAAGGGGAGGGGACTTCCTGATTGGTTTATCGAAGCGAGCTTGTTGTTTGCCTTTCTCAAGTGTTGTGGGCTCGGAAGGAATAGGTACAACCGATGTAGTTGAAGGAACAGGTACAGTGGATAATTCTTCCTCACGAGGAACATCAGGAGTATCTTTGTCAGCTGGAGAGATATCAGGAGTATCTTCAGGATTCTTGGAATAATCCTTTAGATAATGTTTCCCTGTTCTAGTAGCACCAGCAAGTGCTTCTACTTTATCTTTTGGTTCTGTGTCGGAAGTAGATCCAAAAGAAGTCATATGACATGACTTAGTTTTTGTCAATCTTCTTAGATTTTAGGGAAGTAGTCTTTTGAAGGGGAGGAGATTCAAAATCTGCCACTAGATCGGGATGAATCCATATGATTTCTCCTGTCTCAATAGTGATCGGTACTAATCCTTCAGACTAGTGGAGGGGGAGAATATTCACGATTTTAAGAGTTGCCTTGGGAATAGGAACGATCCCACTTTCAAGGAGTTGAGGGGGAAAATCTCCGAATTGCATAGAGACAATGTTGGAGGTGACGGTCTTTCTTTCGGAGTGAGAGTGACAGCTCCAGATTTGATCATTTCCTAGATTTTTCCTTTCAGTACAAACATATTACGAGCTGTGTGACCCAACATTCTATGGTACGGACAGTATTAGGATGATCTGTCTTACCAGCTTCATCGGGTTTCTTGATGTCAGGTAATTGTATTTTATTACCTTTAAGTAGGCATTCAAAGATACCAAGGACGTCATCGTCGTCAAAAGAGTATTCTTCTTTGGGGCGAGGTGCTCTTGGTTGTTGATTTGTTGGAGCTGGGGTAGCTTGGACAGATATTATCTCTTGATTTTTGCTCTGGAGATTGACTTCGAGAGTTTCTTTTCCTTTGCGAGTATTAGGTCGCGTACTATTGCTAGTATTTTGACTTGATTCATTGGGAGTCATGTGTACCCCAAACCTTTGAAAGTCTCGGCACTGATTTCGGCAGCTTTGGCACTGACGATGAAAGAAGGCCAATCTTGGAATTGAGTGGATCCTGTCCACATACTGATAATTGGTAAGAGATTCGACTTGCAAGTGTCGATAGTGACGGCATCGGGAGTTCCGAGAGGCATTTTTAAAGCTTCTCTTCTAAATCTTTCAATAAAGCTTTCAGTGCTTTCATTATTTTTCTGTTTGATTCTTATAAGTCATTGAGCCCTTCATAGAACCGTTCAAGAAACATTTGTTTGAAGCCGGCAAATAAGGTAATACACCCATCAGGGAGACTTCTATACCATTCATAAGCCGTTCCCTTGAGACATCAGACAAACACCCGAGTAAGGAGGGCGTCGCTCGGTTGCAACTGATCAGTCATCACTTCAAAGTGATTGATGAACTGACTTGGGAGAGTGGTCCCATCATAAGAATGAGATAGTAGGAGGCTTGTATTTAGGAGGATATGATACTTGCTTCCATTCTATCAGGATAAGGTTGCTTGATACCTAACCTTTGTAAACCAGTCCTTCTGTTTGAATGCCTCAAATTGGGTTCGGAGATTCCTCAATTCTTCAGTAACGACTCCTGAAAGATTGTGGAGTTGTAGCTTGTAGAGAATAGTTAGGAGGAGGAACAGCATTATAAGCACTACCCCCAGCTCCCGAATGGCTAGGAACTGGTTGAGCTTGCCCAGGAGTATTGGATTGTACTGCTGGAGGAACATGCTACTGGACCTTACACCAGTGTCAATTGGTATGGCATCAGGTACAGTCTGTTCGATTTTGCAGCTGGGTTGCCATGAAGTTCATACATCGACTTCATAGTATCAGCCATAGATTTCATCTTGCTGTTCCAAAGAAGCAATTCCTTTGGTCTTGAGGAGTCATTGAAAGAAGAAGGTTCATTGTTTAATTAGTATTCCCATCCACCATATAAGTTGTGACTGTACGAGGGATTGTTGATATACTGTTTGTTCTGAATCATTGCTTAGTGTATCAAAATCAGTTGTAGGAGAACTACCCCCAATAGAAAGAGGTGGGAAGTTGGATTCTCCAAGGAATTCAGAATAGTCTTCGAAAACCGAAGTTCTTTGATTAGAAGCCAGGACTCTTGATCTGGTGCCTCTATATACCCCATCTTGACTATCAGTTCTACCCCCAGTATTCCGAGAGGTCATGTTGATAGAAGCAAAAAGAGGTTCATCTTCATCAGACATAGGTTCACACTGGATCTGATTAAAGACAGACTGTCGTTTAGTTTGACATCTGCATTGAATTATGACCCTAGGTTGGAAGTCACATTCATGATCAGTATGGTCATGATCCATTGACAGAGAATTATTCCTCCTCTTTTGTTGAAGATGTTCTCACAAATCCGTATGTGAAGATTGAGGTATATTTGAGAACAATCTTTGTTTATTAGGAACGTATTTCTTGTCCTTGGATTTTGCCGACTCTTGATTATACAAAGAGTGATTAATCTGAGCGACATAATTTTTGGCATATTCTGCATCCGGATCTCTTACTTTCATTCTCGATTGGTATGGTTTTTTAACACCAGAAGTGCTTCCCAAACGGATTGATTAAGTTTTGTTCTTAGATCTGTTGGAGGTAAAACATTGGTCTTTGATACTTAAAGTTTTCCTTCCATTGATCTGGATATTTGCAGAGAAGGAAGAGTTGAACCATCCCTTTGATTAGGAGTTGGTAACAAACCATTTTGTAGAGATAAATTCCGTGCCCAATTTGAAGAAGTCGTAGAAGAAGACATTAAAAAATGTTTCTTTTTAGACTTGTTCAAGTTTTAAGACATAGAATGTCCAGAAGGAAGAGTAGTCAAAAGACTATTTCCTTTTCTTTGACTAACAAAATTGTCAGCCAAAGCTGTTCCTGAAGTAAACACTACAGGAGCAGAAGAAACAACTAAAGAGTTGTTCCTATTCGAAGGGACTTTGTGAGCCATTTGTGGAGGAACCATAGCAAGACTACCCCCAGTTCTAGCAGAACTTGGCAAGGAAGAAGAAATAGCTAAAGAGCTATTCTTCTTAGAATATGCTAGTGACAATCTGGCTAAGGAGCCAGTGCTGTCAGCATATGAAGTCTTGGCTAAAAAGCCAGATTTCGGTACGCATGCTGAGTCAGGGAGAGCTGACTTGGTAGATGATGCGTGCGGAATACACACTGAGACAGGCTTGGTTAAAGAACCAGTGCTGTTAATATGATTTTTGGATTTGGAAATGCACGCTAGAACAGGTTTGGCTAAAGAGCCGGTACTGTCAGCGTGACTTTTGGACTGTGTGACTACGGAAACAGATTTGGCTAAAGAGCCATCACTGTTAGCGTATCTTTTGGATGCTGTCGTCTTCGAGCACACAGGAGTATGCGTGCCTGCAGTGGAGTTCTTGCCAGTGTTAGTAATGGACACTGTGGCAGAAACTTCACCATCTTTGGTTGCCAACAGATTCTTAGGGACATAGACAGATCGTCCCTTTGATTTGGCGGTGGTGATAGAGGCTGAAGTGTACTTGCCACCCTTAGCCCGCTGCATTTCTTCATAGGTGAGTTGATTGAACTGAATCGATATCACCTTCTTCGTCGATCCGACCGACGAAGCGTCGTATTCAGTTGTGGCCATCTCGGAAGAGGAGATGGGTTTCCCCAGCAGAGTCGCCAATTTGTTTTCCATAAATAAATTCACTTTATTTATTTGATTCTGGGAAAATACAACTGTAGGAATCCGATCTAGAAGACGATCGCTTTATCCCTTGGACGATGCGAAGAAGAAAAGCTCTCAAGAGTTCGACAGCAATTTAGATATTCTGTATATCTGTACAATGAATGAGAAAAGAACTCTATTTATAGAGTAAAAAATAACTAAAAGATAACTGTCTTCATAACCTATACATAGTTGATAATCACGCAGGACTCAATAACTGTTGGACACATGGCAATCATGCATGAGTCGTGTGCAAGTTACTGGGGCACGCATACGAGAGATCCGTGGCATGTCTGCCACATACTCCAATTTAATAATCTGAGATGATATCCGCTAACTGGTTGAGGATGAAATCCCTGTTGAGATGAAAAATCCATGCTGACTTACAGCAAAAATACTTAGGCTCAAAATGTCACGCCCCCGATTCCGTAGAATCGATAGTCGTCCCCCGGGCGTGATGCCGTGCGAGCCTAACTTGCGCTCGCACAAGGCATAGTCATAAGGTTATCCGAAACACACAACAAGAGAATGCGCAGAGTAAATTGAACACACATTATAGAGAAGGAAACATAAGCTTTATTGATAATGACATCATTTTACAGACTCGGTACAAAGGCGCCCGCGCGGCTTTTGTTACAAACTGACTCCATTACAAAATGAACGTCGACGAGATAGCCATTCCATACGTTCATCCCTTGATTACAACCAGCATTACAAAACCACCTGGGATGACGGGGAGCCGCTCCATCTGTCTTCTTGGCCTTCGACAGCAGGGTCTTCAAAGTTTGATCCAAGCTTCGATGCACGGACGAAGCTTCAAAACACACGAGCGTTGCCTACCTTCACGTAGCACGCTCCTCCGATATATCGCACCTGTAGAGAGAGCGAGGATCAGTACAATCAACATGTACTGGCGAGTGGCTAATTAATTTCCAGGCTCTCATTTGGTTCAAGAATTTAGATAAAATCATTCAACTTGCTTTTAGTGGTCTTTCTAGCAATCCTAGATATTTTCATAAGAAGGCATCAGTTACATCAAGATTTGCCTCCGGCAGAGCGCACCATGCGACATAAAAACTTACCATCACTTTCCCTGTTAGTTGATAACATTTATGTCAAGTGTTTGATATGGAGGTCACTGGCATTAACTAGCCATCTTGGACATAGCCTGGCAATACGGGACCCTTGCAACGCAAGTAGCGAGCCCCGATGCAAGTCCCCGTCTTATCCGATTGCCTATTACCCAGCTCGGCTATAACCTGTTTCTTCCTAGGCCGAGTCGGTCCCGTGGCCCCGGGTTGCCGCTCGAAGAAAACCATCGCCCTTGTCGACAAGTTGTCCATGACCATGATAGGTTAACATGGTGTATTAAAGATACCGTTGGGGCTTGTTATGTAATCAATTCATTTACTTGTTCGTTTTGCAGGCCTAAAATAATTTTATCTCTTTTCAACACAACACATTCTTTTTCACTTCTAACATACAGGACTTGTATTCTGTAAGCAATTCATTCAATTTTAGTAACATTACCCGAGTCTCATTTGAAATAGAGGGTCGAGACGAAGGGGGTCAGCCACTTCACCTTGAGTTTTTGCTTGAGGCGAGGGACTTGTTGGCTGCGCTAGACGTCGCCTACGCGATCACCTGAAATCGCATAAGCAACCGATTAGAACACTGTATTATGCAAGAGTTCGATAGGAAATGCGAGCTCGAAATGTAAACCATGAAAACCATCGAAAACATTCACGAAAACGCATTCGGAAAACCAAAGCCAAAACCAACGCAAGCGGCGTGAAAAGCAGAGCAACGGAGGTCTCTCCCGACTCAGCCGCAGAGTCAATCCTCGAGGCGCTACCCGCTGAATGTGGGACTTGGTTCCGAAGAAGCCATTCCATAACGTGGAATGGATCTTAATTCAACCGTTCCCGTTCGATCGATTCGATCGATTCCCGACCTATCGGTCCCGACCGAGTCGATAGCGACAGTGTTCCTTTCTCGCGCACCCCGTGGACGGACAACGGGGCACGATGTAGGGACGGGGCACTACACAAAATATACGCGAACTTGAGGCAGAAGGCTCAGAATACACACAAACTTGAGGCAGAAGGCTCATAATACACGCAAACTTGAGGCAGAAGGCTCAGAATACACGCAAAACTTGAGGCAATGAACACTGAAGTTCAAATGCACGCAGACTTGAGTCAGAAGGCCAGCTGTCTTGATTCGACGTGCCTCGACTGACACAAAATCTCTGACATTGATTGCTTTGTCAGTCACATTAAATGATGATAAACCCTTTTTGGTACGCCAACTTGATGAAGACCGAATCTTGTTGAAGAAGATTTCACGCAATAGTCGGCTGAGATCTCTTGAATCCCGTGCATACGTGGCATACGAGGCGATGTTTATTGACTGTTGTGCTGTCAGTCATAATTACAATCTGACAAATGGTGAGCTGTCTTTGAGTACTATTTTGAACTTTGCGTACTTTTGAGGAAATGATTTGATAGAACTCAGCGTGTCTTTTAGACATTTTTTTGATAGGCTGGATTAACTCAGCGTGACTATATTTTTGAGGCCTGCAGTCTCTACAACATAAGTTGTTAGCCACATAATGTACATAAACATAGTGGTCGTGCACATCTTCGCATCCAAACGGCCAAACCAGTAATCTAATATCATTAGCATAACTACAAGGATGCCAAGGTCTATCCATGCACCCGATTTTAATCTCAGCCCATCGGCCCTATCTATATGAAGGTCATTGGCATTCCGAGCCATAGTGGACTTATATCTCATGTAAGACGGCAGTCACATCGGTACGGGTTGCTAGCCCAGCATCCGAAGGACCCCGAATTACGGGTATGTGGCTTATCACATCAATAGCAGGGCGTAACCCGTCTGAATGAAGTGCACCACTAGTACTGTGAGCCCCTGTTTTTCAAAATTTATTTAATTAGTGTTAATTAATTTTTTTAATGTCATATTTAGCCTTAAAATATTTATTATGATTTTTAGGAATTTTTCTAGAATTTTTAAATGAATTTTAAATGAGTTTTAAATAAAAAATATCAATTTACAATTTTCTAAAATATTTTAATTGAGTTTTGCAATTAATTAGATTATTTAAATATCGGTTTGCAATTTTCTAATTGTTATGTACAAATTTTATTTGCACATAAACAGTGTGGGATGGGTTATGCAAATTTACTTTTGCATTTAGCTATTGGTAGGGGCCTAACTGTAAAATCCTAAACTAGGAGGACCTAAACGCTAAATTCCTAACCTACCCACCCCCGACGACCAGGCTGCCCGACGACCGCCGACTCGACTGCCCCCACCTTTCCCGGCCGACCCACCGCCTTAACCGACCTATAAATACCCCCCTTCTTCCCCAGACCTAACCCTAACCCTAACCCTAAAACACCACCACGACCGCCCACAGCCACCGCAACCCTTCTTCTCCGACCAAAACCCTAAGCCCTAAACCCTAACTCCGGCGAACCTTCATCTAACCCCTACAGCGAGAGTCACCGCCCCCAACTACCATCAGTCGATTCGCCGTGACGAGCTACGCCCAGCGCCACCCAAGCGCCGCCTCACCGACGTCTCCTCCACCGTCCACAGCTCTAGAAACCCCCCTCTGTGAAGTCGGACACGTACGTGTCATTTGTTTTCGTGTCTTATGGTGTCTCGTTTTCACTTGAGGGACTCGCCAACACACGACGAACCCAACGCATGGCTCGGACACGTATTTTAGGGCCTGTGCGTGTCGTGCATAGCACGGACACGTAGACTCTGTGTCCCAAACTGTCAGGACACAGAGTTATATTTTGGGCTACTGTTATTTTCAACTAAAACCTAAATAAAATAAACCAAAACCTAACTCTAACACAACGAGCGGGCTGACCCCCTGGCTAGCCCGACCTGACTCAGAAATCCGACCCATAGGGCCGAGTTCGAGCCCCCCTTTGCGCTGTTGTTTCTATTTCTTTTTCTTTTTCTTTTTTGTTATTTATATATATATATATTTATATATATATATGTATATACATGTATTTGTATATATATATATATATGTATTATTATATATACTGTATTATATATATATATATATGCAGTATTTTTATATATATATATATAATTTATATTTAGTACTTTATTATATTATGTATGTATATATATATGTATTTATGTACATATGTGTATATATGTATATATGTTCATGTGTATATATATTATTATTATATACTATTATATATATGTATACAATATTTGTGTATATATATATATACTTTATAGTTAAGTATTTTCTTATATATATATATATATATATATATATATATATATATATATATATATATATATATATATATATATATATATATATATATATATATATATGTATTTTAACATATGTATGTATATATCCATTATGTAAATATCTATATATTTATATGTAAATATAAATATTGTAGATATACATTTTATATATATGTATTTCACTCTACCTAGTGTAAATTATTATTATGTAAATATACTTGTCATATTTTTATAACTACTATGTATAATTTTACCTTATAAAAATATTAATATTTATTATGTATTTTTACATCTTTATATTTTTGTGTATTTTTAAATTACTGCAACCATTTGGTGTCCAAGCCTAGCATGGGTTTTTGGGCCCAAATGTGTTTTCACACATTCAAGACCTGTACAAGTCATATTGGACTTGATTCATGGCCTTGGGTCCTGTATTTGAACTTTGGTTCAAATTATATACATGGACAAAATACGCAGATAATTAATTATTTAATTTTAGTTTATGTACAAAGCTGTTTTTGAATTTCTAAAAATACTTAAATTACTTTTAAAATTCTGGAAAAATAGTATTTAGATACTATGTTAATTTAGCTAATTTAGTATAATTTTTACAGTATTTAATTTATAGTTTTGCCACTGTTTTGGCATATGAAACCAGAACTCATTTTCTGTGTACTTAGGAAAACTGATTTTTTTATAAAATACTTGTACTGGTTAATAAATTCCAGAAAAATTATAATAAATTTCTATAATTAACAAGGATCATTTTGGTACTTTATTTTATGTAAAATTAAGCTTTTTGTCTATCTCAAAAATTGTTGGAACATAATGTTCATTTGATTTATTTATTAAATAATTACGACTTGCAACTTTTTGTGTTATTTTGAATTTTAGTCGTATTGAACCTCACCCCTCACTAGTGTAAAGACCCTAAAAAGTTAGTTATAGTAGTGTGTCACCCCATATTGGTCTCCTATGCTAAAGTCATCATTTTGACTAGGTGCCCAGTCACAAGTCGTGTTGCACCAATTAGTGTTCTAGTATTTTAGCTTAGTGTAAAAACTAAGTTTATGTATTTATTTCTACAGTAACGAGTTACCAGACATCTATAGCACTTTTATCGTAGCTTGCTTTGCTATAGGCAAGTACTTTCTACAAACTTTACATACTGTTACATAAATGAACTGCAAATCCAACCATGTTAAATGCTGATCCTTGGGGTAGCAAGTTAAACCTTCACATGTTGTATTACTTTCAGTCACTACCATATTTAGAACAGTTTTATATCTCTCACATGATTAGAACCTGGATTATGGAGAAACTGATAGTTGAGTACGTGATCATGCCCCCTTCTCCGTACGTATGTACCGAGCAAGGTTGACATTTTATATGTATACCTTGTCGTAGGCTTTATCTCAAAGCAGATTTGTACGTATGTACTTCTATCGTCTTATCACTTATACAAAAGTATATTTTATTATGTGCCCCTGCACATTGTACACCTATTGACGATCACGTACCTGCTACAGTTTTAAACATTACATATACATCTGTCTCTATGACATATGTGTCCTTGCCATGATAGATTATGTGATGCCATATTTCCAGTTATTCCTCCTATGTTCATTTCCATATTTCATATGCTAGTTTGTTAGAATCAGTACTTGCTCCCGTCCTGACAGGATAACGTTGTAGGTATCCTTACTGAGGAGGAGTTACTCTGCGACTCATATTATGGAGATACTGCCGAGGATTCGGCTTTGCTTTACGAGGATGTACCTGCGAAAAAACTCGCCTAGTTTGCGTAGTCACTTGGGATACTTAGTGTAGTCATGTATTAGACTACGTACTTTGTAACTGGACATGTATCCAGTTTTATATTTCAGACTTGTACTTTAGACTTACTACTATATGAGACGACTTTTGTGTTTGGAGCATTTATGACTTTTATTCACTTATAGAACTGTTAGCACATTTAGTCTTATCTTGTTATCTCTAGAACTGCTTACTGCATTTTATCCCAAACGCAGACTGGACATGACTCGGCCTGGCCCAATAATTTGGGTAACGGGTCGTGACATATTTTTAGTGGTGGCCCATGCAGGTCGAGACTAAATTGTTTGGGTTACATTATTGTACCAAGCATGCCTGCAATTAGGAACTTAAGGTAATTAGACAACATTAGGAATAACGCTTAGAACATCTAAAGGAATACTAGGATTGCAACATAGGAAATATATCACATGTTTGCTATTATAATTAGATTTTCTTGCCTATAATTGCTTACTTTAAACAAGTCCTTATAAGTCCTTTTTATTGTAATTAGATGGTGCTTACTCGTTCATCCCAGTATGTTACACCTGAGAATAGCGCACTCCCCATCCAGTCAGTTGACCAGTTGACTGATACACCTCCACCTCCACCTACCACATTCCCCCACTCTACAGATCCACAAACCCAAATACCTCCACCACCTTCCACATCGCAGTCCCAGCAGGACCCGATACTTCCACCACCCCCTATCACTATACCTACCCAGGCTTCCGTCACACTCGATGGGAACTAACTGCTCACTCTGATCCAGGGGTTTCTAACAACCCATCAGGAGCAGACTACCCTACTCCGCCAGAGCATGGAGCGTTCTGAGGAACGTACCGTGGTCCCACCACCTGTAGAGCCACGGCAGAGTGCGGGGACGATCAAGGACTTCATGGGTCTCAATCCCAAGGAGTTCTCAGGGACTGAGGGCATAGTAGTAGCAGATGACTGGCTAGACTCGGTAGAGAGGAAGCTCCTTGGAGTTAGGATGCCGGGTGACCTCCAGGTCGAGGCAGCGGGATTTCTGCTGATAGACTTGGCAGGAGTTTGGTTCTGGAATGAGCCATTGTTCGCGAGAGGGAGGGCCACTTGGGATCAGTTCAAGACCCAGTTCAAGAAGAAATTCTTCTCGACCACTGCTAGAGTAGCCATGGGGCTACGATTCCAGAACATCCAGCAGGGGAACCGTTCTGTCGACGAGTATACGGCAGAGTTTAGTCGCCTAAGCCGTTTCGCTCCTAGTCTGGTTGCAGATCCAGAGGAGATGACCCGTAGGTTTTGCCATGGTCTAGTTCCAGACATTGGCATTCTTATAGTGGCGAACGGTACGACTGACTATTACCAGAGCCTAGAGTTGGCCCGGAGCATCGAGGAGCGTCTTTTGTCATGCAAGAGGCCGGCTTCTGTACACTTCGAGGGACCGTCCAAGCGTCAGGCTTTCCAGCAGAAAGCACCAACGCCGCACCAGCAGACATACCGTCCCCTACACCACATCATCAGACCCCGCCAGTTAGAGCCCCGGGACCCCGACATCAGCAGCAGCAACAGAGGGAAGCTATATGTTCTTTCTGCGGAAGACCAGGGCATGATTACACCATCTGCATGAAGAGGTTGAAGCAGTGTCTAGCTTGTGGGTCTCCCACCCAACAGCTTCGAGAGTGCCCAGTAGCGAAGACTAGAGGGCCGCTTTCGACTCAGCAGCAGAGGTTTGGGCAATATCTGCAGCAGCAGAAGGGACCTCAGGGGAAGACTTATAGCCTAGCCCTTGAGCCGGAGCTGGAGCAGGTTTCGGAGCCAGATTACTTAGCTGACGTCATCACATGTCATGTTTATTTGCATACTTTTCTAGCTCTATGCTTGTTTGATTCTGGTGCATCTCATAGCTTCCTATCATTAGAGTTTATGCATAAACACCATCTAGTAGCTACACCTACTGCGGAGATTAGTAGAGTGATGACGGAAGGAGGACCAGTGCCTATTAGAGCTATCTATAGATGTTCTATTTTTATAGCCGGAAGAGAGTTCAGGGGACGATTCTTTATGATGCCACTCCTCGGTTATGATATCATATTGGGGATGGACTGGCTTAGCTATGCCCACGCATCTATAGATTGTTATGAGGGTAGTATTTTGTTCAGTCCTCCAGGCACAGCACCATTCAGTGTCAGGAGGACAGGGCCGGAGATCAGCCTAGAGCCGAACTGTTGTGCGACAGTTGGGGACGTTGCACCACCACACCCTATCATTAGGAAGTTTATAGATGTATTCCCAGAGGATCTTCCAGGACTTCCGCCTGACAGAGATGTGGAGTTCACTATAGATTTAGTGCCAGGTTCATCACCAGTATCCCGGGCTTGCTATAGAGTGAACCCCAAGGAGGTCGTAGAGATGAAAGAGCAGATTGATGACATGTTAAAAAAGGGTTTCATTCGATCCAGTGCTTCTCCATGGGGAGCGCCAGTGCTCTTTGTGCCTAAGAAGGATGGTTCAGTCCGGTTGTGTATTGACTACCGGGCGTTGAATGCCATCACCATTAAGAATAAATATCCTCTGCCTAGGATAGATGATTTGTTCGACCAGTTGAGTGGAGGGAAATTATTTTCCAGGATAGACTTGAGATTCGGGTACCACCAGGTGAAGGTTAGGGCAGCAGACATCCAGAAGACGGCGTTCAACATGAAGTACGGACAGTACGAGTTTCTGGTAATGCTATTTGGTCTCACAAATGTGCCAGCTGTCTTTATGAATTTGATGAATAAGACATTTCACCAGTATCTGGATAAGTTCGTCGTAGTGTTTATCGATGACATCCTGATATACTCGAAGATGCCGGAGGAGCAAGCAGAGCACTTGCGGATAGTTTTGGAAATTCTGAGGCAGAAGAGATTGTTTGCCAAATTATTGAAGTACGAGTTCTTTTTAGACCGAGTGGAGTTTCTCGGCCATGTAGTTACTGAAGATGGAATCTCGGTGGATCCCAGGAAGATTGCTGCAGTTGAGACATGGAAGGCTCCGACGTCAGTTTCAGAGATCAGGAGCTTTCTGGGTTTAGCAGGCTATTATAGAAAGTTCGTCCAGGACTTTGCTAGGATAGCTGAACCCATGACGAAGCTGACGCGGAAGGACGCAGAGTACATTTGGTTAGAGGACTGCCAGGCAGTGTTTGAGGAGCTGAAGAGGAGGCTGACGACCGCTCCAGTTCTGACTTTACCTTCAGGTTCTGGAGGTTTCACCATTTACAGCAATGCTTCAGGAAAGGGGCTAGGATGTGTCCTACAGCAGCATGGGAAAGTAATTGCTTATGCATTTAGGCAATTGCGGACTCATGAGCGAAATTATCCTACCCATGACCTAGAGTTAGCTGCGGTGATCTTTGCACTCAAGTTATGAAAACATTACTTATACGGAGAGCGTATGGAAATCTTTACTGACCACAAAAGCTTGAAGTATGTGTTCACGCAGAAAGAGCTGAACATGAGGCAAAGATGATGGTTGGAGTTGATGAAAGACTTCGACATCGATTTACAGTATTACCCCGGAAAGGTAAATGTGGTGGCGGATGCGCTGAGCAGGCATCCGATGGCATGGTACCTGATGATTAATCGGCATTTGCGGGAAGACCTAGAGAAGCTCGGTATCGAGCTAGTTCGGCCAGGATCAGTGATACAGATGATGGCGCTTGACATTCAGTCAGGTTTGATGGAGCAGATCCGGGAGGCACAGTCTACGAATGAGAGCCTTTACAGACTTCGAGCCCAGGCTTTAGCTGGATTGCTAAATGACTTCACTGTAGCAGAGGATGGATCCTTGAGGTATGACAGTCGATTGTACGTGCCGAAGGGAGAGCTGATAGAGGCAGTCTTGCAGGAGGCACACCGATCGAGATATTCTATTCGCCCTGGTGCTAACAAGATGTACGTGACTTGCGGGAACATCTTTGGTGGCACGGGATGAAGAGGGATGTATTACGTTCCATCTCGAGATGCCTAGTTTGCCAGCAGGTCAAGGCGAAGCGCCAGAGGCCAGCTGGTTTGTTGCAGCCGTTACCGATTCCCGAGTGGAAGTGAGAACATAATACGATGGACTTCGTCTCAGGGCTTCCTTGTTCCCAAGGAGGGAAGGATGTCATTTGGGTCATCGTGGACAGGCTGACAAAGTGTGCGCACTTCATACCCTTCAAGGTGGGGCTTTCCACCGAGAAGTTGGCGGAGCTATACATACAGCAGATAGTTCGCCTACACGGAGTACTAGTGAGCATCGTGTCGGACAGAGACAGCAGATTCACGTCCCACTACTGGAGGAGCTTACAGGGGGAGTTGGGCAGTAGGCTTAAGTTCAGTACGGCGTACCACCCGCAGACAGATGGGCAGTCCGAGAGGACGATACAGACACTGGAGGATATGTTGAGGACCTGCGTACTGGACTTTGGAGGATCTTGGGAGAGCCATTTGCACTTGGTAGAGTTTTCATACAACAACAACTACCAAGCCAGTATCGGTATGTCTCCTTTCGAGGCGCTATATGGACGACGATGTCACACACCGCTCTTTTGGGATGATGTGGGAGACAGAGTTATGCTTGGGCCAGAGATGATCATGGATGCAGCAGAGAAAGTCGGGATGATCAGAGACAGGCTCAGAGTAGCCCAGGACAGGCAAAAACACTGGGCTGATGCTAGTCGCAGACCGATGGAGTTCGCAGACGGTGATATAGTGCTGGTGAAGATATCACCTACTAGAGGGACGATCCGGTTCGGACGAGGAGGGAAGCTGAGCCCCAGATACATTGGGTCGTTCGAGATACTTGGCAGGATCAGATAGGTAGCTTACATGGTTGCACTTCCACCCAACCTAGCTGGAGTTTACGATGTCTTTCACGTATCTCAGCTGAGGAGGTATGTTCCAGACTTCAGTCATGTGCTAGATCATTCAGAGTTGGAGGTCGGATCGAGCCTTACAGTTTCTGAGCAGCCACTGGAGATATTAGACAGGAGGGAGAAGAGGCTGAGGAACAAGGTTATACCCTTAGTACGAGTAGCTTGGAGCCGTCACTCTCCGGGTGAATCTACTTGGGAGAGAGAGTCGGACATGAGGGAGAGATACCCTTACTTGTTCGATCCAACCGCTGCGAGGGAACCACCCGTTCCCGCTTGATACCTTAGAGGTTAGTTTCGATCATAGCCTTAGTCATTTTGTTGCATTGCTTGCTATGTTAAGAATTGTACTGTCTTCAATCCTTGTGAATTTCGAGGACGAAATTTTTCAAGGAGGGAAGACTTGTGAGCCCCTGTTTTTCAAAATTTATTTAATTAGTGTTAATTAATTTTTTAAATGTCATATTTAGCCTTAAAATATTTATTATGATTTTTAGAAATTTTTCTAGAATTTTTAAATGAATTTTAAATGAGTTTTAAATACAAAAATATCAATTTACAATTTTCTAAAATGTTTTAATTGAGTTTTGCAATTAATTAGATTGTTTAAATATCGGTTTGCAATTTTCCAATTGTTATGTGTAAATTTTATTTGCATATAAACAGTGTGGGATGGGTTATGCAAATTTACTTTTGCATTTAGCTATTGGTAGGGGCCTAACTGTAAAATCATAAACTAGGAGGACCTAAACGCTAAATTCCTAACCTACCCACCCCCGACGACCAGGCTGCCCGACGACCGCCGACTCGACTGCCCCCGCCTTTTCCGGCCGACCCACCGCCTTAACCGACCTATAAATACCCCCCTTCTTCCCCAGACCTAACCCTAACCCTAAAATACCACCACGACCGCCCACAGCCACCGCAACCCTTCTTCTCCGACCAAAACCCTAAGCCTTAAACCCTAACTCCGGCGAACCTTCATCCAACCCCTACATCGAGAGTCACCGCCCCCAACAACCATCAGTCGATTCGCCGTAACGAGCTACGCCCAGCGCCACCCAAGCGCCGCCTCACCGACGCCTCCTCCGCCATCCACAGCTCTCGAAACCCCCCCTGTGAAGTTGGACACGTACGTGTCAGTTGTTTTCGTGTCTTATGGTGTCTCGTTTTCACTTGAGGGACTCGCCAACACACGACGAACCCAACGCATGGCTCGGACACGTATTTTAGGGCCTGTGCGTGTCGTGCATAGCACGGACACGTAGACTCTGTGTCCCAAACTGTCAGGACACATAGTAATATTTCGGGCTACTGTTATTTTCAACTAAAACCTAAATAAAATAAACCAAAACCTAACTCTAACACAATGAGCGGGCTGACCCCCTGGCCAGCCTGACCCGACTTAGAAACCCGACCCATAGGGCCGAGTTCAAGCCCCCCCCTTTGCGTTGTTGTTTCTATTTCTTTTTCTTTTCCTTTTCCTTTTTCTTTTTTTGTTATTTATATATATATATATATATATATATATATATATATATATATATATATATATATATATATATATACATGTATTTGTATATATATATGTATTATTATATATACTGTATTATATATATATATGCAGTATTTATATATATATATATATAATTTATATTTAGTACTTTATTAAATTATGTATGTATATATATATGTATTTATGTACATATGTGTATATATGTATATATGTTCATGTGTATATATATTATTATATATATACTATTATATATATATATATATATATATATAAGAAAATACTTAACTATATATATAAGAAAATACTTAACTATATATATATATATATATATATATATATATATATATATATATATATATATATATATATATATATATATATATATATACATATGTATGTATATATCCATTATGTAAATATCTATATATTTATATGTAAATATAAATATTGTAGATATATATTTTATATATATGTATTTCACTCTACCTAGTGTAAATTATTATTATGTAAATATACTTGTCATATTTTTATAACTACTATGTATAATTTTACCTTATTAAAATATTAATATTTATTATGTATTTTTACATCTTTATATTTTTGTGTACTTTTAAATTACTGCAACCATTTGGTGTCCAAGCCTAGCATGGGTTTTTGGGCCCAAATGTGTTTTCACACATTCAAGACCTGTACAAGTCATATTGGACTTGATTCATAGCCTTGGGTCCTGTATTTGAACTTTGGTTCAAATTATATACATGGACAAAATACGCAAATAATTAATTATTTAATTTTAGTTTATGTACAAACCTGTTTTTGAATTTCTAAAAATACTTAAATTGCTGTTAAAATTCTGAAAAAATAGTATTTAGATACTATATTAATTTAGCTAATTTAGTATAATTTTTATAGTATTTAATTTACAGTTTTGCTACTGTTTTGGCATATGAAACCAGAACTCATTTTCTGTGTACTTAGAAAAACTGATTTTTTATAAAATACTTGTACTGGTTAATAAATTCCAAAAAAATTATAATAAATTTCTATAATTAACAAGGATCATTTTGGTACTTTATTTTATGTAAAATTAAATTTTTTGTCTATCTCAAAAATTGTTGGAACACAATGTTCATTTGATTTATTTATTGAATAATTACGACTTGCAACTTTTTGTGTTATTTTGAATTTTAGCCGTATTGAACCTCACCCCTCACTAGTGTAAAGACCCTAGAAAGTTAGTTATAGTAGTGTGTCACCCCATATTGGTCTCCTATGCTAAAGTCATCATTTTGGCTAGGTGTCCAGTCACAAGTCGTGTTGCACCAATTAGTGTCCTAGTATTTTAGCTTAGTGTAAAAACTAAGTTTATGTATTTATTTCTACAGTGACGAGTTACCAGACATCTATAGCACTTTTATCGCAACTTGCTTTGCTAGAGGCAAGTACTTTCTACAAACTTTATATACTGTTACATAAATGAACTGCAAATCCAACCATATTAAATGCTGATCCTTGGGGTAGCAAGTTAAACCTTCACATGTTGTATTACTTTCAGTCACTACCATGTTTAGAACAGTTTTATATCTCTCACATGATTAGAACATGGGTTATGGGAAAACTGATAGTTGAGTACGTGATCATGCCCCCTTTTCCGTACGTATGTACCGAGCAAGGTTGACATTTTATATGTATACCTTGTCGTAGACTTTTTCTCAAAGCAGATTTGTACGTATATACATCTATCGCCTTATCACTTGTACAGAAGTATATTTCATTATGTGCCCCTGCACATTGTACACCTATTGACGATCACGTACCTGCTACAGTTTTAAACATTACATATACATCTGTCTCTATGACATATGTGTCCTTGCCATGATAGATTATGTGATGCCATGTTTCCAGTTATTCCTCCTATTTTATTTCCATGTTTCATATGCTAGTTTGTTAGAATCAGTACTTGCTCACGTCCTGACAGGATAACGTTGTAGGTATCCTTACTGAGGAGGAGTTACTCTGCGACTCATATTATGGAGATACTGCCGAGGACCCGGCTTTGCTTTACGAGGATGTACTTGCGGGGAAACTCGCCTAGTTTGCGTAGTCACTTGGGATACTTAGTGTAGTCATGTATTAGACTACGTATTTTGTAACTGGACATGTATCCAGTTTTATATTTCAGACTTGTACTTTGTACTTATTACTATATGAGACGACTTTTGTGTTTGGAGCATTTATGACTTTTATTCACTTATAGAACTGTTAGCACATTTAGTCTTATCTTGTTATCTCTAGAACAGCTTACTGCGTTTTATCCCAAACGGAGGCTGGACATGACTCGGCCCGGTCCAACAATTTGGGTAACGGGTCGTGACAAGTACCCATCTCAATTTCTCATAGGCCGAACGGTCCCGGTGCCCCGACGATCTTTTATTCGAGGAAAATAAACCTGTGCACGGGCTATCCAAGTCCATCGACCATGCAACACGCGAGCTCAGTTAAGAAGTCATAACAAACACAAGCACGTTCTCATGTCTGAACTCATAATTTCCTTCAACTCGCAATATCATCATTCTATCTCAAGTTCCATCGGCATTATGCCCCAACACATCCATATTTATGCATAATATCCTGAACGACGACTCATAGGTCCCGAACACATCTGTTGTAATACATAGCATTCTACAAAATCAAACTATTCTCAAGACATTAGCATAATAGCAGTTACGTGACAATTGTGCCACAACTACATGCTTCTTGGATGAAGCATACCCTTCAATGTTACGACAATTCTGTGACGTTGCGCCACAACTTGTCCACATCGCATACGAAGCCATTTATATAGTTCTCGTGCGTTGATGCACGCTTCGATACTGATATTCAATGTTCTAAGATATAGTGTTCAATATTTTGTGGCATGTGCACTTGATGCACACCATGATATAGCCTTCCGACGTTCTACGTTCAATGTTCTCCGATTCGTGCACTTTATGCACACCTCGCTACTATTATTCAATATTTTATAATGACTGTGCACGCTTTGATATAATTGTTCAATATTCTATCTTAGTGTTCGACACACACTATGACTTACCTCTACGCGAGCCACGCACGTGGAATCGGTGAAGTTACAAGCACGATGGGTACATTTTATTAAGCATGAAAGAGTAGGGGAGAAGGGACAGAGCCCACTCAACTTAGGTCGACTCGTCCATCGCTAACCGGGCCAATGCAGTCCGACACCTTAACTTCATTGCACGACCATCTCGTTCGATCTAACCATACGAGCACTTTGTCCTTTTCGCAATAATCGACTGATTCGGCCTATTGTATCCATGCTTCAACTCGTTACGGGGCAATACGTGCACATGAAACCAATCAAATAAATATCTCTTTAAATTGAATTTATACTTTCTCGAATCAAACTCATATCTCTTCGAATCAATTGACTCGGCGTAATGCACCGTTCGGTGCAGGGCATTACAACCCCATCCTGGGATAGCCCTGAGTTTTGGACGTGGCTTTATATTTTACCAATATTTAATGCATCTTAATTATTTTAATTTTATTATTGATATGTTTTTTTAACTTGCACCTATTAAGTTTTTCATTTAGACATAGTTGTAACTTCTAATCTGAAAGCACGGGTGGGATGAATTACGCTCGTGCTTTCACGATGGTCCTTTATTGTTATAATGTTATAATAAATGACCATTTTTATTAGTAATAAAAATGGTCCTTTATTATAACATTATGACATTATGTGTGAAGCGCGCCTAACAACTTTTCGAAACTTGCTATATTTAAGAATGCTAATGTCATGCAACAATTACTATCTGGTGTAAGTATATCCCGAGTTTAGCCCTTCACCGTGCTTTCGATTTAGAAGTTGCTAATAAAAATGGTCCCTTTTACAATGGTCCTTCTAAACCGAAAGCACGGGCGAAAGCACGGTGCATATTAGCATTATCCAATTGTGTTAATTTTTATTACACCCGTGTTTCAGTTTAGAAGTTACATGTGCAGATGGTCCTTTATTGTAGGACCGCATTCAAGGTAATTGTTTCTCTACAAAATCATGTATGGATAAGGTTGATTTTGTGCAACTTATTTGGACATTAAAAATCCTAATAAGGTAAGAGGTGTTTGTATGATGTATTGGTCATGGTTTTATTCATGTTATATAAGAGGTATGGATATCGATAATACTTGTCCAATTTGCAGTCAAGAGGTATACGACAAGCTTCATGTTTTGGATGAATGCGAACATGTTTGCAATTTGTGAAAATTTCCAAAGTGATGTTGGATTCTTAATTGGCCTAGAGTCGATGATCCATTTTATTGGTTCAAAAACTGTATCGGTCAATTGCTTCAGGGGAGCATGTGTGGTTTCTTGTTGTTGCGTGGTTTATTTTGAATAACGTAAATAGTGTATAAAATATATAAAGCAAAAAAGATGGTAAGATGAAACAATCTCTCTTATTGACAACTTCTTATATGCTTTTATTTCTTTTTTGTTTCTTTCTCCAGAGGTAAGCCCCTCCTGACATAAATGTGGATGATGTCTGAGTTGATGACAATATGAAGGGTGGTTCCAAAGGTGTTGTGAGAAACTCGATAGAGAAATTTATGACTGCCTTTTTTAGAGGTGGGATGACAGTTATGGGTTCATCTTTGTACCAAGTTTTAGTAGCTCTTGGAAGGCTAATAATGAGTTTTGATGATGATTTTTATTCCACTGTACTCGAGATACATGCAACTATTGTAGTTAAATAAATATCTCAATAAAATGATTGTTATATAGTTCGTAGTTGTATCAAATATGCTCTTGATATCTCTAATGCTTGTATCTGGTTAGCGGATGTTCCTTCATTCACTGGGACACCTCTTTTTTTTTGATGTTTTGTGTTAGTATTTTTCAATAAATTTATACTTATATATAAAAAACTTGATACATTTAAACCTTTATAATTAGTAGTCATGTGACCTAGGAAGATAGATTGACTTAGCGAATACTAAATAATCAATGAATTAATAAAGTATTAATTTATCGATTAATAACTTATTAATCTATCAATGTATTCATCATTTATTAGATATTCTACATTGTCTTTATTTTTTTTGCTTTACGAAATAACAATTTTATGTATTTGTTTAACTAAGTAAGATTCATAAATCTACCTATTAAAAAAAATAGATTATGCATTGTTAAATATACTATATTATTCCATTTTATGAATATTCAACGAAGTAAAATTCTACATATATTAATAAACTCAGAAATGTTGAATAGCAAAAATATAATTGAGAATGTCATGATTCAAAGATGATAAAGTTGAAGATCATAGTTCTACTATGTCGTTTTGCAGAAGCACCTCTCAAAACAACGATGACATTGAACAAATTTTTATTGAAATATGAGAAAATCATAACAAGACTTCTTACATGTTAATAAAAGTTAGAGATAAAATCCAAGGCGGCATATATTTCAAAAAGACAAACAAACAATAATTGAATTATATTTTAGTAATACCTATAATCGAATCCTAAGTATTACGTATATATTGTACAAGACTTATATAATTTCTATACTGTATGATGTTATAAATTTATCGAATTAATAATTTAGCACGTTATTTTCAAGCCACGAATTGACAAAAATATTATTCAACGGAAGCAGCTATTAATTTATAGGATATTTTCACATATGTAAATTGATAATAAGACTTGTATCGGGTCGGGTTATTGGTTAGCAGCAACGGGCCCATACTGAACCACATTGTACTTGTGGCAGAGACAGGAGAGAGAGAGAGAGAGAGAGAGAGAGAGAGGAAGAGGGAGAGCGGGAGTGAAGAGAGAGATGGCGAGGCGGGAGCAAAGGTCGGAGCGGAATCATGGCGTGGCGAGTGCCAGAGCTTCATCGACCACATATCATCGAAGCAGAGATCGGCACTGCACTCCATTTGCCATTTACCACTGGAGAAATGAAGAAACAAGGAAGAAGAAGAAAGTAATGAGAAACGAAGAACTCGGAAGAAGAAGAAGGGGGAGAAGAAGAAAATAAACAGAGGAGGAAGAAGAAGACGAAGTGATCGTGGTGGTCCTCACAGCGGAGATCAGCAATGGCCTCTGACGATCCCTCCAAGAAGGTCCGCTTTATCCCTCTCTCCGTCTCTCTCGGTTATTTTTTTATTATTGCCGAAGTCGGTTGCACGGACACGGATGCGAAACGGACACAGAGACGGACAGGGTATCGATTGATTTTGGAGTATACATGCGTCGAAGTTATAACGGGACTGATCGAAGGGACTTAGTTTTGGTGTCCTATTTTGGAATCATGAAAAATTTAGTGGAGATCGATGTCAAGTTGTGTCGGACACGAAACAAACCTCCAGAGTACACTAGGACACGCCGTAACCAATGTCGTGTCCATATTTTTGACATGGATATTCAATATGGATCTGATGAGGGGACATACATTGAGCTTGGCGTTTCAAGAATTGGTTCAATGAAAGTACAGTACGATGCACGAAAAATCAAGATACTTGAATCATTATTTCGCAAACAAACAGCAAGCCCCAAAACTGGATACCAAAACTCCTTACAAAGGGAGTGATTGAATAATTGGGGATACTACTCAGGAAAATTATCAGTGCTTTTGATTATTCTGCCAATCCCAATGTTGAAGATCTTTTATCATAAGTAGCTCAGGATGTTTGATTCATATCCCATTATTCTTGTGTTCATGGTCGCAAGCATGGCTTTTTTATATAGAAAGTAGAAACTGTCCTCTTAATTTTAGCCCCTCTCCTGATGTTATTTATTATTTGCAGGGAAACATAAGTGTAGGTTCACATGTGTGGGTTGAAGATCAACAGTTAGCCTGGATCGATGGAGAGGTTACTAAGATTAACGGGGAAGATGTTGAGATCAAAACTACTAATGGGAATACGGTATGCTTACTTATGTTGTCACATGCCAAGTTTTTGTAAGACATTGACAAATTTTTAGCCTTGCAATATAACTGCCATCTGTTCACCTTAAAGCTTTGCCTGCTTACAAATTATGAATACTTAGGGTCAATTGACTTGTACTTTGTTACTAATCTCTCGTGACGAAAATATAAATGCAATTTTCTAATTCAGATAGACAACAAGATTTAACTGTTCTGTCTTATAGCCTTGTTTATCATTATTGTTGTGTAGACACCATCATACCTCTCTAGGCTATGCTGCACTTATCAAGACCTTAGTCTTGTTCCAGGCCTAAGCATCTCTAACTATGCTGCATTTATCTGGCTTCAACTAGAAGATTCCTTGTTCCAACAAGCTATTCAAAATCATGGTCTGTTACCTTATCACAACATCAAGTATTCCCCAAGTATTTATTAGCGACATTATGTCCGTTTTGTTTAACGAGGGTTCGAACACTGTAATGGACTACATCACGAGCTTTCCCACTTCATTTCTTAACTTCCATTATTGTTATCTTGGTCTTCTCCTCCTGCACAAATTTGAAATTTTGTCCCTACTCAGGCTTCTGCTATGTACGCACCTCACCATCATCATCCAAGCCTCCTCCCATCAAAATGGGGTCTCCTATGGAGCATAAGAAAGCTCTTTATGACCAGTTGCCGACCTGACGTCAATCTTATATGTACCTGGGTCATCTTAATTACGTCTTTACAAATTTCTGGTTCTTGGTGTAATAAATTTTCTCAGTTCAACAACACATCCATTTTATGATATGATTTCTGCCACATTTATTGGACCTTCAAAGCATTCTGTAGGACTATATGCAATGTTCACCCATTCTCTAATGGCTGACGTTATTTTGCTTTTATTTGGTAAAATTACTCTTTTAACTTCTATGCTTTCCCATTTCCTTCAAAGTCACACATGGAGCTGCCAAAAAGTTGAGTTATTTGGCTAGATCAATGTGATAAATTCTGTGAGGTTCATGTTTCAACACTAGGTTACATTATTTTGCTAGTTATTGTACTCAGTTCCACTTCCAGTCAGTTTCCATATTTTTTGTTCCCATGCAATTTCTAAACTTAAGAAGATCAAGAATGTATATATTTCTTGGTCAAACTTGGTGGTTTAGTATCTTATAGTTTATTAGGAGCTTATCCTTTTTTCAGGTAGATATCCTTCAGTTCATTTGCCATCTTCTCTTTTTGCTCTCGATAATGTAGCATCCATCATTGATTAGGAAAAGAACATTTACTTGGTTCATTTTCATTACAAATGTTCTTTATATGGTATTAGTACGTTCATCTTAAGCAGTAACAGAGCCGCTTAAATTTTGTATAGCCATGCCTATTACAATAAACGCATTGATCCGTGTGGCTTGCTATTATTGTAGAGAGAAAAAATTTCTTGCTTCGAGTTCTGTTGACACCCAAGTTCCAAGGTTTACTTGGACTCCTTAAGAACCAGACCCAACTTACTAAGCTTGCAACTCTACCTAAGCAATATATATATGGTAAAAAGATGGGTGAACTCACAATATATATGGTAAAGAGATGGGTTTGTTCACTCCTACACATTGCTCCAATTCGATCTCATTTTGCAGACATCCGTCAGCAGTCCATCTATGGGATCTGTTCCCTCTTGCTGCAAATCGTGGAATTTGCATAGTTTAAGTCTATTGGGGTTTCAACTTTCAAGTCCTTTTTGGAATTCTTCTCTCTGACGCTCATGATTTATTATACATTATATCTTGCTACTGTTCAACTGGTAAAAGTTTTGGAACTTAATCAATATGGAGCTTTTTTGCTTTCGTTGCATTTTATCTACTTAAACAATATAGCTGCTATTGTTAATCTCTGACTTCTATCCTAGTTGTATTTTAAGTGTCAGAGGGGATTTTATGACAACTTTTCAATCGCATCATCATGAAATGTTAGTAGCATTGTCATTGAGAATGTTCATCTTTAAAGAGAAACAGGGATATGTATCAGGGTTCACCCCTTCAATGGGCTAGGATTTGAAAACCTTACCATTAGCCCTCCTCGTATCATATAATAATCACCAGACATATTCCTCAGGTCTCTTAAATCTCTACCAGCTTGCCATGATGACCATCCTGTGATTGGCATCTTACTAGAGCAAGGTTTGAACCTGGGACAGGCGGAAGACCTCCCGATACATTATGATTTGGATTTACAGTCAATTAGGTTTCTGAAACTGGTCTATGTAAAAACAATAATATGGATCCCTCATCACCATGTGAATGTACAATTCATTTGGCTGCGAATCCACTACCATAAGGACAAATGAGAGAATGATACATCAAGTACTAATAAGTGACAATCAGTCTGATAATGATACCGAGGGTGGGGATTCAGTCTAGGTCTATTTCCTGAGTGTATACTTTTTTTTTAGAGGAATCTGGTAGTGCTTACCGTCTCTAGATGCTCCTCTTCCCAAAAATTTGGTTGTGCATCATTTCTTGGTGTTTTTCAGAACATATTTCCCCCATACCTTGTTTTCAGTGTTATATTATAGTGCTAATACGTCTATGATCCCACCTGATTTAGTACCTCAAGCTCAATATGAAATGTCCTATCAGTCTTTGCTGTTTCATGGATCTTGAGGCTGCCTTTCCTCGAGGACAAGGCTTTATCCTAAAGACCCAAAATTCAAGATAAAGGCTTTGCTACTGTTGGTTATAATTTCTCTTTGTTGATTCCATTTGATATTGGCTTATGTTCCTCCCTTATTTTCTTTATATTAGTTGCCCCCGGCATCTGTTACAGTTGTATTTGGTCTATTTTTCCTGCTTACAATATCTTGTATGTTTTAGCCTCATTCTCTAGAGGTACGTCTTCTTGTGCTAACTCTATGCTAGATGTCACTGTCCCAAAGATTATGCTACGAGTAATCACTTTATGCTTTTATACTATATTGCAAAGTTGACAGTATTATTAGGAGTGATTATACCTCTGCAATCTAATTCCGTATGACAATGATCAATATGTCAGTTTACGTTTGTTATACATCTCTGATTGAACCATTCAACTTTTGCTATTCTATTTGTGCAATGCTAGTATCCTACTAGACTTCTCTCTGATAATCTGTACCAGTAACAGTAACCCCAGAGGAATCCTTCTGTCTTTGAATTGCTGGATGTTTATTTTTGCCTTATTTGAAAATCTCGGAGCTTATATGGCGCTTCAGTATCATCCAACGTAAAAGGCCCATGCCTTTCAATAACACTGATTGCGCTAGTAATATCATTGATTTGTTTATATATTCCACCTTAAGATCTGCCCAAAGCTTCTCCTTTTTTGGGCAATGGAAGGAAGATTTACCTCTCACTCAAAGTTAAAATTGAGTATCATATCATGACTCATACCTGAGTGGAAGTCTTTTCACTTACGTCCTTTTTCTTTAAGATTAGATTCTTGATTTAAATTTGTCATAACTGAATGTTATCCAGATAGCAAACGATTTGATCTTGAATTACTAGCACAGGTGCACAACATGAAAAGATTGAGATCACACTGCCTGATTTTAAACCTACATACCCAACATTGTTTACATCAAATAGACTTGGTATGTTGCTGATCTGTGTGCTGCGGATTCATACCTCTATGTGCTTCTACTACATACTAGTGTGTTGGCAAATGACCCATTGCAAGTCTTTCTATTTCTCTTTATTTTTGGATGCGGGAAAGGGTGAACTGGTTAGTGATCTGTTATGTTTTTTTGCTGTTTGTGTGTATTAAATTGATACCATATATTCGTATTAGTTCTAGAACTTATAGATGCCCATGTGATGGAAATGAATTTGGTGCATGATTATGATTTGTTCCTCAAGCACGCACTGCTGTTTCTGAATGATACATAAAACACAGCAACCAATTTGATATAGATGCTAATTTTGTATAAGGTGAATAATGAATATAAATAGGGTGTTGCCTGGCTCAATGATAAGGGATGCTGCTTGCATATGGAGGATGCAGGTTCGAGTCACGGAAACAGCCTCTCCATATATATATGGGGGAGAGGCTGCGTAAATCTTGATCCTCCCAAGACTTGCGTGAGCAGGAGCCCTCGTAGTGCTGGGACGCCTTTTTTGTTTGAATAATAAATATCTTTTAGACCGATACATATATAACTTGTCCAACCAATTGGACACTATGATTTTTATATACTGTGATTATGGACAGATTTATGTATTCTGTGACATGATGCTAGTGTGACAAATGTATGAAAACTTCAGGTGGTTGCAAATTTATCAAAAATATATCCCAAGGATATGGAAGCTCCAGCTGGTGGAGTTGATGACATGACAAAGCTCTCTTATCTACATGAACCAGGAGTTCTTCAGAACCTGGCAGCTAGATACGAGCTAAATGAAATTTATGTGAGCTTTTAGTTTTATGTTACACTGTCTTTGTTTCATACAATGAGAATATTTTAATATTTTAGCCCCTTGTCATTTGTAGTATGTAACCTGATTTCTAACATTTTGCAGACTTATACGGGAAATATCCTTATTGCCATAAATCCGTTCCAAAGATTGCCTCATCTATATAATACTCACATGATGGAACAATATAAAGGAGCGCCATTTGGGGAGCTAAGTCCTCATGTATTTGCAGTGGCAGACGCTTCTTATAGGTGAATTATGTTCTATTCAAAGCCAATGTTCTGACCTCCGTCGCCTGAGGAAAATGGTTCTTTCCTTAACCCTTTCTTCTGGCTCGCTTTTCGCCCTCTTGCGAGCTACCTCTCTTCATCTCGTTCCTATTCAAAGCCAGGGTGTCAGCCGGGAAACAGCCTTGGCTTCTTGTTTGCTCTTCACTCGATGCCTAACTCAAGCTTGTCCATAGAACGAGCTCCACTAAGCGACTAGCTGGCTTGTTTCCTAAGTTCGTAGCTCAAGTTTACCTTAGCAGCAGCAAACCTGACTTAGCTAGCGCTACCTTTAGCAAGTATCTATTCACTGAATGCTGTATGCATTTGTGTGTGCAAGTATATACTTGTGTGTGCAAGTATATACATATATATACTTAATATGAAAGTTATTATGTTCATGAAAGGGTAGGTTATATTAGTTATGGTAATGTTGGAAACAGGGCAATGATAAATGAGGGAAAAAGTAACTCCATTCTGGTTAGTGGAGAAAGTGGTGCTGGTAAAACTGAAACGACAAAGATGCTTATGCGCTATCTTGCCTATATGGGTGGCCGTGCTGCAACTGAAGGAAGAACAGTTGAGCAACAAGTTCTGGAAGTAAGAATTTGGAATCACTCAATTATTTCTATGATATTTAACCTAAAACATGTTTTCTCTAGTTAATTAGCCACTTCAAGTATATCTGAGCTTTTACTAACTGGCCTGATTGCTTGCAGTCAAATCCAGTTCTTGAGGCATTTGGCAATGCTAAAACTGTTAGAAATAACAATTCCAGGTAGTATCCCATCCTAAATTAATGTTTTTGATCGACTATATTCACACTCACATTGCATACATTCTATTCCTTTTATCTCAAGTGGTGGATGGACCACCTTGATTTTTTTTTTCCTTCTAATTAATGCAGTCGTTTTGGTAAGTTTGTCGAGATCCAGTTTGATAATAAAGGAAGAATATCAGGTGCTGCCATCAGAACTTACCTTCTTGAAAGGTCACGAGTTTGTCAAGTATCTGATCCTGAGCGCAATTACCACTGCTTTTACCTTCTCTGCGCAGCACCACCGGAGGTAACATTTCACATTTTTTGAAGTATTAATTCTTTTATACTCTTTTATTTGATACACTGTTAGCATTCTTGATACTGATTTTTAAATAAGAATATAAATCAGCTTTTCTTAGCATTTTAAGTTGCTACTCTGTGCTCAGGAAATTGAGAAGTATAAATTGGGAAACCCTAAGACTTTTCACTATTTGAATCAATCAAGTTGCTATGAGTTGGTCGGTGTTAATGATGCTCATGATTATTTAGCCACCAGGAGAGCTATGGATATTGTTGGAATCAGTGCACAAGAACAAGTAATTGTTTTCAGAGCTTTGTTTTAGTCTATATTTAACGCTAGTTAGACAGACATGGAAAACAGAGTCTAATTGTTATCTGATGCAAGTTGTCTCTCAGGATGCCATATTCAGGGTTGTTGCAGCCATTCTTCACCTTGGCAATATCGATTTTGCTAAGGGTAAAGAAGTTGACTCATCAGTTCCAAAAGATGACAAAGCTAAGTTTCATCTAAGCACGACTGCAGAACTTCTCATGTGAGCCAACCCCCCTCTCCCACCCCCTCCCTCCTACCATTGTCACACCCAAAATCACCCAGCTCATACATAGCCGTACCTTCTTTATATATGTTTTTGCTCTTTTTATATATGTTGTTCATGCGTTTTTCCTTCATTGTGTAAAAATTCAGGTGCGACTCTCATGCATTAGAAGATGCACTATGTAAGCGTGTGATGGTAACACCAGAAGAAGTTATCAAGAGAAGTCTTGATCCTGTTGGTGCAACAGTAAGCAGGGATGGTCTTGCAAAGACAATCTACGCCCGTTTGTTTGACTGGTATATGAATGTTAAGTAAGCTATACTGATTTCACATATCAAAATGTTTCTAGTACCTTACTTTTGAGGTGTACATTAATCTAGGCTTGTTGATAAGATTAATGTCTCAATTGGGCAAGATCCGACTTCTAAATCTCTGATTGGGGTTCTTGACATATACGGGTTTGAAAGCTTTAAGACAAATAGGTAAAATTATTGTTGAGTCCATTTTTTTGGGGATATGCCATATATCATAATCTTTTCACTGCTCCTAACTTACTTACTTTGAACTTTGAACATCTCACAGTTTTGAGCAGTTTTGCATCAACTTTACAAATGAGAAACTGCAACAACATTTCAACCAGGTATGTTTACCCTCTAACGATAATCATATTTATCTGTACTCTTCCCTGATATCTTATGATGGTCCATGGGTTTTCAGCATGTCTTCAAGATGGAGCAAGAAGAATACACCAAAGAGCAAATTGATTGGAGCTATATTGAGTTTGTTGATAACCAAGATGTTTTGGATCTTATTGAGAAGGTTTCTCTTGCTCCTATTTAAATTGTAAATACACATTATAACGATTACTGGATTGACAATGTTGTTTTTCCATTTGTACTTTACGTGTACATACACATAAAACATCCACCTCTCTGCTGATAGATAGATAATACACATAAAACATCCACCTCTCTGCTGATAGATAGATACTAAAAGATGATAATTTTAATCTTATTATGGTAGTAATGTCATGGTGGACATCAAAAGGACAATCTTCATTTTCTCGCACAATTATCAAACAGTAAAGCAGTTGATTAAAAGTTATCGTACTTGGGAACTCTCCTGTATAATTAGGCACAAATTTTGTACATTTTATCCAAATTTCTTCTATTAGTGACTGCTAATAGTTGTTTAACTATAGTAGAAAAAGAAAAGAACAGTCCATAGTTGTTTGCACACATTTCTAATTATAGTGCTTGTGAGGAGTACATATTACATTCTTATGTGTTATGACATATTCTTCTAGTGAGCTGGCCAACGAAATTATTTGTCCTGCGAACAAAAAGCCTCACACATCTATATAGAATATTGTGAATCTTGTTAAGACATGTGCAACCGAGACCAATAGATGCTCCCGTAGATAATATAGTAGTTAATTGAGTCACTAGGACTAGAGGTAGGCCTAGAAAAACATGGTTTGAAGTGTTAAAGAAGGATATTGATTTTGTTAGCGTTACAGAGGACATGGCCCTTAACAGAGCCAAATAGAAGAAGAGAATTCCAACAGCCGACCCCAAGAATTTATGATAAAGGCTTTGTTGTTGTTGTTGTTCTCAATCATGTTTTACTAATATAAATCTGTTAAAGATGGCACTATTTATTGTATGCAAGAAAGGAGAAAAGGAAATGACTAACCAAAACAAGAAAAGAGTAAATCATGTAATTCATCAAGCGATATGATTCGATCCCTACTTGCATTGGCCTCTTCTCTGCTCACGACGTGCCTGTCCAACACCACCTTGGCAGGGCCGGCCCTGAGCTCATAGAGGCCCGGGGCAAATTTTCAAAATAGGCCCCCATACATAATGAAAAAAATATAAAAAAGAAAAAGAAAATTAAAATAAAAGTTACCACCAAGATTTGAACCAAGGACCTTTAGTATACAAGTTTAACACACTAACCACTACACTACAATAACTTTATGTCAAGGAGGGCCCATGATACAAACTATTTCTAATTTGGATACAAAATTATTAACATATTCATGTTTAAACTATTTTTTGGGCCCTCATGATCGATGGGCCCTGGGCGGTCGCCCTGGCCGCCCTGGGCCAGGGCCGGCCCTGCACCTTGGTTCCATACCAAATTATGTCTAAATAAGTGTTGCAACCCTCGTTTTTCTTGGAGCGGCTTGACCTTCCAAACTCACCACACTTAGCGTGCGGCTGAGCACATGAAAACGAGCGTAACTTTCTCATATGACATCCCTCATGCGCTTTCCTAAAGGCATGATGAAGATCTTTGAACCTAATAAAATTCCATGCAAAAGTCTCAAAACGCCTAAATCCATCTTTTGGGCCAAAAAAGTGTATTAAAAGATAAATTTGCTCTCTCTAGTATATTTTTGAACTTTGAATAAAGATTTTGAGGCATCAAATCAAATCCTTTAAGTGCGAATCAAGAGTTTCTGGATGTACTTGCAATGTAGGGGGACAAATAATGGGATCTTGAGAATTTTCAATATTTAGAATTTTTTACAATTTTTTTTTCATACAGTTACAGATCAATTTATATTTTGTATCGAGCTGCACTATAATAAGGGAGTTGAATTATCGGATTGAAATAGAGGCCATCTTCCAATCTGTGTTCCTTCCTCTCGCTCCCTCATGTTTCCAGATTTCCCCATGCGCGCGTATAAAGAACAGGCACGCATGTGCACGCGGGTAAAGAACACAGGCACGGGTGCATGGGCGCATGCGCCTGCACGCGGGTTAAGAATGGGAAGTGCTGATCATTGCCTGCATCAATTAGCGACCTCACACTATGTACCCTTCTTAGCAGAGATGCATTACTTGTCTTAGCATGTCCATACCATCATCAGCCTTCGCCATCTCCTCTATGCTGATGGGTTACCATTCACACTTCCTACCAGACTAGTTTCCTTCACCCAATTATATTGGGAAATATCTTTTGTATCTTCTTGAACTTAGCTTCTCTCAGCACCCCATTTCTATTAATGTACCTTCTCTCAGTGGGCTTGCTCTCTTTTCCCTTCTTAATGACATTCTCTGTCACAAACAGTATTTGCTTTCACAGGCAGGATCTTTCGGCATTGACTCAAAGAACACAATTTTTTGAGAACCGAGCACTCTAGGTTATTGCCTTCCTATGATCTCTAAATCTGAGATGTATTTACGCCAATTACAGCACAATCAATTTCTCTGAGTAGTCCTCATCCCTATGAAATGAATACCCATCAACTCATCAAGGCGTTATACTTTATCAGTCATTCTTTGAGACCAAGTATAGCCAAGTTTAGGATAAAGTACCTGAACTCAGTTTGCCTCTGACCTTAAATTTTATAAGGTTTGTCACAGATATATTGGTAACATGTAATCGTAGCTCGAGCTGAACAAAAATGTAGTTAAAGACACATTGAGCCTGTTAATCAACCCCTTAAAAATTGACTTCACGCAAACACAAGACAATCAAACTTGGTGACTGAGTAGCCTATGTCAAAATTATAAGGCAAACCTTCCATAGGCGAGCTGTACTCAAGCCAAACCAAAACTCAAATATTCACTGCTCTAAATCCATTCATGGTCCATGGACACCCTTACATCATGCTTCTGCAGCATGTTCAACTGACATGTGATCTGTGAGGTGATTCTAAAGGTTTTTCCATTGAAGTTCTTTTTGAAGACCTTTCACAAAAGTAGGGGAGATCCTTTATTTCAAACAATATTCTATTTATCTTCTTTTGTTTGTTTCGGAAGAAAATTGAAATGTTTTGGTGGATAACCATTTTTCATTAGTCCATAAGGTTTTTTCATTGAAGTTCCTTTTGAAGACCTTTCACAAAAGTAGAAGAGATCCTTTATTTCAAACAATATTCTATTTATATTCTTTTGTTTGTTTCGGAAGAAAATTGAAATGTTTTGGTTGATAACCATTTTTCATTAGTCCATACTTTTTTTTACAGAGATATGTTATATTAATTATATAATGAATTTTGGTCCTTCACATGACTAATTGTGTCTGATATCAGTTTAGACACTTGGCTCATCACTAACTTGTATCTAAGACATTCAGTATAATCAATTTGTCGATAAGCCGTAAAGTGAGTGTTAAAAATAACACATCATGTAACAATCATCTTCAGAGTTTTCTTACCATCTCTCACGTAAGTGGCAAAACCTATTGCCTCTATTTGATGTTTCTGTACGTTATGATTTTCTCTGCAGTATAATTGTCATTAATTTTTCTTGATGATTTATTCTTATCTAGAATCATTCCTCTCATCATTGGATTATAATTTAATATGAGAAACTTTTAGTGTGCATTTGCAATTGGGAGGTGCATCTTCTTATAAAATCTGACATTTCTTTCACAGAAACCTGGTGGAATCATTGCACTACTCGATGAAGCATGGTATGACTATGCTTTTATTATTTGGAACTTATTTCTTGTTTATTGGTAATGTCTGGCAAATACAACCGAACTGAGGCAACTTCTTAAATTATAATTCTTTGCTTGAACGCATTTCTTTTGACCTTTATTTTATTACTTCTCAAAATCCTTTTTTCTTGTCAGTATGTTTCCAAAGTCAACTCATGAGACCTTCTCCCAGAAGCTGTATCAGACATTCAAAGTGCACAAGCGCTTTGTCAAACCAAAACTAGCCCGTACAGATTTTACCATCTGCCATTATGCAGGCGAGGTTAGTCACCAGTTGCATTTAAGCTGAACTGTTCTAACTAGGAAGCTCGGTCATTCCAAACTTTTTGCTGTATCTGTTGTGCCCATGCTGGACATGCATTGAACACGACATGGACACTCCAAAATATACTAGGACTTGCTAAAATCAGTGGCATGTCCCTGTCGTTGTGTCTGTATTGTGTCATGCTGTATTCATGTCTCTGTAACATAGGTTCTAACCGGATATTGGTATTCCTTATCCTATTTGTGGACTGTCTTCTTTTCAGGTGTTATATCAGTCTGACCAGTTTTTAGATAAGAACAAAGATTATGTTGTGGCTGAACACCAGGAGTTATTGAGTGCTTCAAAGTGCTCATTTGTGGCAGGGCTTTTCCCTCCTCCTCCTCAGGAAACATCAAAATCTTCAAAGTTCTCCTCTATTGGTTCTCGTTTTAAGGTGTGCAAAATTTCTGCTTTACTCAACTAATGGTTGGTTCACCTTAACATTTCATTGTACAGGTTGTTAATATTATCCTTGGAATTTAGTAACACGTGACTTGATTTTGATATATTGCTGCAGTTACAACTGCAGCAATTGATGGAGACATTGAATTCAACCGAACCTCATTATATCAGATGTGTGAAGCCTAACAACCTTTTGAAACCTGCTATATTTGAGAATGTTAATGTCATGCAGCAATTACGCTGTGGTGTAAGTATATCCTGAGTTTAGCCCTTCATTGGTTTTGGCGGGCATTTCATGCTTCACGTCTTCCACATGCCCTTTCTTTGATTTTCAATAGGGTGTACTTGAAGCTATCAGAATTAGCTGTGCTGGATATCCTACTCGTCGCACATTTTTTGAATTCCTGAATCGCTTTAACATACTTGCTCCAGAAGCTCTGGAAGGAAAGTAAGTCCTCTGATACACTGTAATATAGTTCGGACTATATTGTACTTAGCATATGATTATAACAGATGTCTTCTATTGTCTTTATGCATCGGGTGATAGTTCGTGATATTTAATCTTTACAATATGCTGTTCAACAGCTATGATGAAAAGGATGCATGCAAGAAGATTATGGAAAATAAGGGGATGAAGGGTTATCAGGTCATCTCAGGACCATTCTTCTATTAGAAGTTTTTCTGTACATTTCTGCATGCTCCCTTTCTTCATCTTGAAAGAAACATGGACACACTGGCATGGTAATATTGTGCTAGGGGTTTCCACAGATAGCTTTAGCTTTTAATTAGCACTTTTTCATAATCTACTACTAACCATGTGTTACGAGGAACTAAGATATAGTAATATGATGTAGCTTTAGGGTATTTATCTGATTACCCTCACCTTGTTTACCAGATAGGCAAGACAAAGGTGTTTCTTAGAGCTGGTCAGATGGCTGAATTAGATGCTCGAAGGGCTGAAGTACTTAATACTGCAGCAAAAACTATTCAGCGCCAAATACGAACACATATTGCACGAAAACAGTTTGTTGCTTTGCGGAAGGCAACCATTTTTGTTCAGTCAGTATGGAGAGGTGCTCAGATTGATGTTTGCTTGTGTTCTCTCCCACTCTCCATTTTGTTACTATCCGTGATCCTTTTGGTATGCTTGTAGGAAGATTAGCTTGCAAACTATATGAAAACATGAGAAGGGAGGCTGCTGCAATAGAAGTACAGAAGAAATCACGCAGGTTCCTGGCTAAGAAGGCTTATACTCGTCTAAGGTTGTCGGTTCTTGTCCTCCAAACTGGCTTGAGGGCTATGACTGCTCGTAATGAGTTCAGATATAGGAGGCAAACTAAAGCAGCGACTATGATTCAGGTTACTTTAGTGCGTATATTATAGAATTCCTAAAATAGCTATACATATTGCTAATGCTATTACTTGATCTTTTCAGGCTCAATGGCGATGTCACAGGGCTCACTCATACCATAAGAAGTTAAAGAAAGCATCAATTGTCACCCAGTGTAGATGGAGAGGAAGGGTTGCCAGAAAGGAACTTAGGATGCTTAAAACGGTCAGTAACCTCACCACAAGCTTTGTTGTTTAAGGGGCTTATGCTGCTTCCATAGTACATTATCAATTTGAAGAAGACATTGATCTATCTATCGATCATCGTAAGAAAAATTTCACTCTCATCCTAATGTGAGAAACTTTTGCTCCCACCATCTCATCTACGAAAGCTAATTCCATACATAAGTAAGAGTTAGTTTCAGTTTCATCATTACCATCTCTATCACCAACATGCGAGTTGCTTTGACTCCCTCCAGTAATGTGTTTTCCTTACTGTCATTGCCTTAGAAAACCTTCTAATCATGCTTGATCAACCATCATTTGCAAGCATTACCACTATTTTAAAATCATGTTTCTCATCTAATTATATACTTGGAATAAAAGAAAGTAGGAAAATAAGGTTCAATAATGTATTCCAATCACCGTGGAAGGGAATAGTCATCCTTGTCATCATCATTCAAGCAATATCCCATACATATGGGGTCAGTTATGGAGCATGGGGGAAGGGGAGACTTGTCTGACGATTTTTCAATGACGAAGTATATTAATGTAAAAGTTAACTCCAATAGGGAAAACATATTCTTGGGAACTTCTAGAAGTATGTTATTTCATTGTCAAGATGCGCCACATTTAAGTCAAGGCAGGTCGAGGCGGCCACCTAAGTTGGCAAGGCGAAAAAGCATCTTAAACGCCTATGCAACCACCAAAGGTGGCAATGTGGACACCTTTACTGATCTACTAGGAAAGTGTTAGTGATTGCTTATGCTCTCATGTTGTTGAGGAGAGGGATGATGATCTACCTACACCTTGACATTACTCTAGTGATTATTAACTTCAATTCTACTTCCAGATGTGATGCATGTACTGTAGTTGAAAATTTATGCCAGGTCCTACACTAGATCATGATTGCCATTTGAGGATGATTGCTTTATTTTTGTTCAGGCAGCACGAGAAACAGGTGCTCTTAAGGAAGCAAAGGATAAGCTTGAGAAGACAGTGGAAGAACTAACATGGCGTTTGCAGTTGGAGAAACGAATGAGGGTACTTTTCTTACATTTAATTCAACATCTTTTTAGGTTAGATATTGCTTGAATATTCAATCTTTGACTATGAGGTCAAACATAAGTTTTTTCATACCCTTTTGAAACCACTACCAATCTGCGGTTAATATTAGCATTTTGTATGCTAGAATTACGATGTTTGTTAAAGGTGAAAGTGGATCTATGGAGCTTGATAGTTACTATGATCCATTTGAATCACTTTATGCAGACGGACCTGGAGGAAGCCAAAGAGCAGGAGATAGCAAAATTGCAAAAATCGTTGCAAGCAATGCAAACTAAGATGGATGAGACAAATGCACTTCTTGTTAAGGAGCGGGAGGATGCGAAAAAGGCAGTTGAAGAAGCACCTCCTGTCGTTAAAGAAACTCAGCTTCTTGTTCAAGATACTGAAAAAGTTGATTCCCTCATGGCAGAAGTTGAACTCTTGAAGGTACGTGGTCTTCATTGTAATCAACCTGTGTATCCTAATAAGAGAAATGTCAGAAAACTCTAAATTAATTTACATCTTATGAGAGTTGGATACGAAAGCTTACTCTGACATTCTCCAAATGATTCTCCACAATGATAATCTTATCTACCAGAATAGTCTTCATCAATAAGGATGTGCTGCTAACCTTGGGAATATTTGACACTCTTGATTTGTCTACAGAGCTCTCTAGACTCAGAAAAACTAAGAGCTAATGATGCTGAAAGAAAATATTCTGAAGCTCAAAGTATAGGTGAAGAAAGACAAAAAAGGCTAGAAGAAACTGAAGGGAAAGTACATCATCTTCAGGAATCCTTGAACAGGTTAGTATTAAATTCTTTTTTACTGTTGAATTTCTTACTCATCTATCAACTATCAAGTCTTCTTTTGAGGAGTAAGTCTCACTGATTTAGTTGAAGGACTGGTAACATCCATGGTTCTTCTGTTAGAGATTCGTTAGATCATTAGTTTACATATTTGCTTCTTCTTAGTTTATCTGTGAAGTATTTAATAGTACATTAATGTACTAATTTATATTGCGGTTGCTTGGTGAGAATCTATGTTACTCGGACACGAATATGACACAAAACAATTCCGCCTTGGCGGCATGATTCACCACCTACTTTTGTGTGTCATAGCATTTTGGAGTGTCTGTGCTGTGTCCGATGCCAATTTGTGTTCGGCACGGCACGATATGGGCACGCCATGTTTTTTTTTGGAGTATCCGTGCGTCCTTGGTGAGAACCAACTAATAGAGTAACATAACTTCCGTTACTAATGTTACAGAGGGAGATGAACCTCAGTAGAGCTTGAATAGATTCATATTCCGCATTCCAAATTATTAATAGAATGAGCTAAGTGGTCCAATTTACATGTTGCAATCCAATGATTGTGACTTGTAGTGGATGCTTGTTTCGTGCTGCCTGCATACAATACTGCTTACATACTTGTGACATTCTTAATCATGTCTCATATGCCTGCCATTTTTTTGCTTGATGTTTTTAGGCACCCTCTCTTAATCATTTGATCAAAATGTCCTTATATATATGCCTGCTTCCCACTTCTGATTCTTCTGCTTTAATTAATTTGAAACTTATTCTCAAATAGGCTTGAAGAGAAGTTGGCAAACCTAGAGTCAGAAAATCAAGTTCTTCGTCAGCAAGCTGTGTCCATGGCTCCTAATAAGTTTCTTTCAGGACGTTCTAAATCATTGCATGTAAGAATAACAGTATAGTCATGTTGGATTAGCTAATGGCATCTTCCATTACTGTGCACATCTTACTTTGTCTTTATGTTGGTTGCAGAGAAGTTCAGACAGTGGTCATCTTTTGAGCAGTGATATGAAGACTACACCAGTAAGTGGAACTTTATATTTTATGTTGACATGTAGTCAATTGCATGTAGACGTCAGGTGGATCTCTTTGCTGGCTCATCACCTTGTAATATATATTGTAGGATACACCAAACTCCTTGTCTACTGTGAGGGAATTTTCTGAAGTTGAGGATAAACCACAGAGGTCTCTCAATGAGAAGCAACAGGTAGATTTTATGGTGTTGAAAAATTTATTGAATTTTCGGTTTTTTATAAGAAGGGTGTCCCAGTACCACGAGGCCTAATTCAGGGTCTAGGCACGGTCAATAAGTATGCAGCCTTAACTTGAATATATGGAGAGGCTGTCTCTGTGACTTGAACCCACATATTCCAGGATGCAAGTGCCAAGCCTTATGATCTCTTGGCACAAGCACTCATTTTTCAGTTTGATGATAAACCCAATTCATGTACGCCCTTTTGACCATTTTCATTTGAAACTTTTGAATGTCATGTACAGGAGAATCAGGATTTATTGATCAGGTGTATCGTGCAGCACCTAGGTTTTGCAGGGAGTAGACCAGTCGCTGCATGTATTATATACAAATGTCTTCTCCAATGGAGATCATTTGAAGTTGAGCGCACGAGTGTTTTTGATCGGATTATTCAGACAATTGGTCATGCCATTGAGGTTTGTACTGTGTGATGTAGCACAGAGTAGTCTTATATTCCTATCTGCCTCAAATTCATCCATTATGTATTGCTTTTGTTGCAGACCCAGGATAACAATGACGTCTTAGCATATTGGCTCTCCAATTCTTCAACTCTGTTATTGCTTCTCCAGCGTACGTTAAAAGCAAGTGGTGCAGCAGGCATGGCTCCACAGCGACGACGGTCATCATCAACTACACTATTTGGAAGGATGACTCAAGTATGGAACTGTGCCATATATGTTCTGTTCTGTTGAAAAACCATGTTAACTCTTATGTGTTTATGGTACTTTATCTGTTTTAGAGTTTCAGGGGAACCCCTCAAGGTGTAGACCTTTCTTTTGTGAATGGGAACTTGGTTGGTGGAGTAAATACATTATGCCAAGTGGAAGCTAAGTATCCTGCTTTACTGTTCAAGCAACAACTTACTGCTTATGTTGAAAAAATATATGGAATGATCCGAGATAATTTGAAGAAAGAAATCTCTCCCTTGCTTGGGTTGTGCATTCAGGTAATTTAGTTCTCTATATGCAACTAATATTTACGCTGAAAGAGGATTTTGTTTTTTCACTTGTTCATTTGTGTATCCTACTCAATTATTGTGCATGAACAATGTAGGCCCCAAGGACATCGAGAGCAAGTTTAGTTAAAGGATCTCATCGTTCTCTAGCAAATGCTGCAGCCCAGGCTGCTCTTATTGCTCACTGGCAGGGAATTGTGAAGAGTCTAGGAAATTTCTTAAACACTTTGAAAACAAACCATGTAAGTGGATACTCTGTTGACACTTAGTTATGTGTCTGTTCTTGCCTTCCCAGGATAGCAAACTGTCTGGTGCCCCTAGCTTATTTATTTAACTCGGAAGCAATTTGCAAACTAGGTTTCCCCTATGTTTGATCTTTTATATCTAAATGATTTAATTGATCTCAATCTTGAGTAAGATCATTTACTCCTTTGAAAGCGTGTGTGCATTTTTCTTGCCTTCCCAGGATATTCTGTTGACGCTTTGAAAACAAACCATGCAAGAGGATATTCTGTTGACACTTAATTACTAGGAGCTCTTTCTTGCCTTCCTAGGATAGCAAACTATGTCTGGTGCCCTAATATATGTTTAATTCAGAAACAGTTTGCAAACTAGGTTTCCCTATGCTTGATCTTTTATATCCAGTTGATTAAATTGATCTCAATCTTGAGTTTGATCATTTAAAAGCATGTGTGTATCTATAAACTTACATGTTGTCTTGTTGTTCTCAGGTGCCTCCGTTTTTAGTTAGAAAGGTATTCAAACAAATATTTTCCTTCATTAATGTTCAGCTATTTAACAGGTAATTCTTTAGCTTTTTCAGATTTGTGAAAAGAATCCTTCATTTTCTAGTGATACCTGATGCTATAATAGGTGCTTACACTAATGATTGCAGTCTTCTACTAAGGAGAGAGTGCTGTTCTTTCAGTAATGGCGAATATGTTAAAGCAGGATTAGCTGAATTAGAACATTGGTGCTATAAAGCGACTGATGAGGTAATGTTTACTCCTTGCTGCTCCGGAGTCTCATTATTTTCTGAAAATTTTGAACTTCTTAAATCAGTCCAATATTTATTTTCTATCTAACCATTCGAGTTAGTTATTATAAATATAAAATAAGTCAATTCTTAAAGCTGGTATACCTACTTAAGACATTGTGTCTAATTATTCATGAACAATTGATACTCAGAATAATTTGTGAACTATTGAATAACTATGTTTTGATTGAAGCTTCAATCTTTTACTACTTTTCTTTTGCATGTAACTATCTTTTACATAATTATTGTTGTAGCTGAGTTACAATTCAGGCTATGGCAAACCTCGACAATTCACAGGTTTTGAGAATTAAATTTAGGGTTATTTAGTAATAGGGTCTCGTATAATAGTTAAAATTAGGGTTTGGGTCTCCAAATCACTGTTCATTTGCCTACGTGAACAATGGATTTGGAGACCCAAACCCTAACGCCGGTCATTTTTGAGACCCATACCCTAATATCCACTATTATATGAGACTCTGTTACTAAATAACCCTTAAATTTATTTTATTGTTCATAGCCATCAGTCCAAAAGTTAACCTTTGGGCTATAAGATCTTCCTAATGGCTATAACTCCATCACATTTTCCATTGCAACTCCAGACTCCACCGTCTTCTCTTCATGATTTCAATTAGCTTAGAGTTTGCTGTAAAACATAGTTTGCAGTATCGGCCGATACCGATCTGATACGGTTTGACATGTCCCGATCCAATACTGACCGACACCGATACCAGGGGTATATTTTCTAGTCAATTCGGCAAAAAAAATTAAATGAAAAAGACCAATCAACAAGGATGTAAATGCATAGTAAGATTGTAAAAGCATGTAAAGAAGAAACCTTATCTACCACAGGTAAATCAATTGGCAAGGATGACTACTATTTCATTTAATTTCAAAACTACTAAGAAACAAGACATGAAATACTTAAAATTATGCCTAAATGTATAAAATATTTCTTCTACGCTTTTAACAATTTATTAATAATTATTTGCTTCCCGATATCAAAATATTAGATACTTCGATCCGAAACCGTTGATGTTGTCTATACCGCCGTTACCGATACTCATAAGAAGGGTCCGATACCGATAGTGCAAATCTTGTGTAAAAGGAAACATAATATGTAATTTTTCATGCCACCTTAAGATGTGGAAGCAGCTATCCACTTGGAAGATAAATCACACTTCAGCTATCCACTTGGAAAGATAAATCACACTCCAGAGTTTGAGGACCCTTGATATTAGTAGTCAACCTAACTTGGTTGCTGTTCTACTCAGTTTGTCACAAAAATTTCTGGTGCTTCCTTTTAAAGCATCCTTCACAATTTAAATTTTACTAGTGTTGGTGGATGTTACACCCCATCCCAAAATACATAGGACAGACATGTGACCTGACCAACTAATACAATCTTTGGTGGGTTACCAATCTAATGTACCCACCTAGACGTACTACGATGTAATATGAACTCCAATCCATAGCCTATGATAACATACATGTAGAATCTAAATCTCATCCACACAGGAAATAGCAAGATATAACACAAGTTGAAGTAATGCTGGAAGATAATACAGAACTAGTGAGTCCAACATAATACAACTAAAGTAAATCTGGTGGAGACAAATCCACAGTCCACTACTGAAATGTTGAAAGGAAAATATTGAAAGTAAAGATAACTAGACTCGAGCATCATCTAACTGGTTTAAGATACTCGAGTCCCTAGCGTAAAGTCCTACCCGAACCCATGGGTATTCTGTTGGGTAGACCTCTAGATCCTCGACTGAAGCTGCTTATGCGTCTGGTCATGATCCGTATACCTCCGGAACTCCTGCTTGTCTAAGCTCGGAAGGAAACTAGACCCTCAGAGAGACGTAGCAAGATACATAGAAACATGTCATAGTGTAAACAATAATATCATACATAACACAGGGCTATGGTGCAACTACACTAATCATCTACGTGAAATGCAATTGAGGACAATGTTCACACACTTGGGCTGTCTTGTCTGAGAATAAGTGATTACTTGTAGCTCCGACTGACGCTCATGGTCTCTAGAACTGCAGCTCAGAGTGACGCTCGCATACTATAACAAAGGCCAAGTGCATAATAGTCCAATCATTTATAAATTGTCCTCCCTACCCAATACTACAGTCCGAGTCGAGTCACAACCCGTCTAGTAAGAACGTGTATACAATTATAATAAGAGGCTATACATGAAACGACTAAACTCTATAAGTTCATGTTCTGACCATTCTGATGACGGATCGGATGCAGAGAACGTGCCCTAGCATGAATGCGAAGAATACCGTATGACACAGACACCAACAATCAGAGATAATATGGCAACAATTTGATATAAACTGAAATAGAAATTGCAATGTATACTTGCATGGATCGTGGTTGGAGACGAATTGACGTGTTGGACACGGAAGAATATCAGCAACCGTCCCCGAGTCTCGACGTCCTGGCATCAACAATACGGTCAAACGTGTTGCCAAAAACGAACCAAATACTATCATACAAATTAATTGTCTAGATTGAGGGTTACATGTCTATTACTGGATTGTTTTAATTAGTAACTTCAAGATATTAACAATTAGACTGCATAAATAATTATTAGGGTTAAACTAATACTAAACTAGTTGGTTACGTGCCTGGTTTGCGTAGGGTATTCGTTATTAAAATTGAAGTCCATGCACAAGAGTTATTAGTGTAGGTTGCAAACTAATCTGAATGGTTCTATAAATAGGATTGATCACTAGATTGAAATTATCAACCATACTGCACTATATTTAAGAATGGGTCTGCAAGGGGTTGTTTAATGAATCCAAAATTACTAAACATTCTGAACGACAACCTACAACAACACTTACTAAGAAGAATGATACAAGGATCAATTTATAAGAGGCCAGAGAATATTTTTGGCCAAAGAATGATCTAAGTTATTATTGTAGGTTGCAAACTAATCTGAATGGTAGTTTGAACCACATGTGCTAACTAATTGATAAGATCTAGGTATGTAGTATGTAATACACAGGTTCATAACAAGAGTGGATTTGCATGGGATTGACCACTTGATTGAAATTACTAAACCCTATACTACAACATATATACAACAGTACATAAGGGTGATGAAATTTAGAGTTCAAGGTGGCCAAAGAATAAACTTTCAGAAACAAGGTACGGATGTGGAAGGGGGACTCGCACGACGGGCTCCTGTAGGAGAGAGATGCCGCGAGGACTGGAGTGCAGTCGGTTGGCTGCCGAGTCGCAGGTGGACTGCTGTGACGAAGGGCGCAACCGCTCTTGTCACTGCCCCGCACGGCTGGACGGGAGTTTGACGAGAAGGGCTGGTTGCATGCTCACTGCTGCGACGGAGGCGCTGCTGCGCGCGCTGGCCTGCAGTGGAGAGGGCAGACAGGAGGTGGCTTAGTCGGGGGATGCTCGGACTGCCTGAGGAGGGGCTGCCTCGGCATGGCCTGCCGCTGCAACAGACTGTTGCTGTTGGCCGGCAGTGGAGGCCACACCTCTGGCCTTCGGTGGTGCGACCAAGGGCTGGGGACTGAAGGTTAGTTGGAGGAGATGGTGGTGGTGGTGAGAATGAATGTGAGGAGGAAGTTTGGTGCAACCATGGGGGGTGTGGTGGTGAAGTAGAAGAAAGTAGTTGAGGTGCTGTGTAATGAAGAAGAAGAAAGATGAGTTGCAGTTGTTGGTTGTGAGCTAAAGGAGGAGGAGAAGGAGTAGTCTGCTGGTGTAAGGGGTAGGGAGGAGATTTAGGAGTTGATTGAGGGTAATTGTCGGGGGAGCAGTTCTGCAGGGTGTAGGGAGAAGAGTTGCATGAAAATGGCAACTCTTTGAAGTGTTTCAAAAGGCTACGGGTCTTAAAGTAGAAGCGAGGATTAGGGATTAGGTATCTATGTGTGTGGAGGAGAGTCGTGGGGATAATCGGGTTTGTGTACAAAGAGCGAGGGTGTGTAAGGAAAGGAGTGATGGGGATATGGGGTGAGGATGAGCTGGATTTGGGAATGAAACAAAAGCAAGATATAATTTGAACAAAAGGAATTCAATTTAATTAAATAGTAAGTATATGTAATCCAAGTATAGGTAGGATTTGAGATGCAATTAAATAAAACGACAACACAGGTAGAGGTTCTACTAATTTGGGGAATGATAGATTGAGTTAGTTAGTTAAGACAATAAGTAATTTATTTGACGATAAAAAATATTAACAATAATGATAAAAGAAAATTAATACTAGGCCCAATGTTATTAGTTGGGCTAAATGATGAAATTTGGGGATCACAAAAGGGACAAATCAGGGCGTGGGGGTTTACAGCTGACCAAGGAAAATCTTAGTTCATGCAAAGTCAAAACTATTTATAGGAATGAATTTTTATACTGATGACTCATTAAGATCCTAGATTCAGTTAGGCATATATTCTCTGAAATTTTTATTGATTACTACTGTAACTTTTTTTTTCCTAGGTTTAATCTATATTATACAGGACAAAGAGTTGTAAGGTACCTTTTATTCTATGTAACAGGAGAACCGTATCTTTAGAAGATATTTTTCATTTTATAAGTTTTGCTGGCTTTTCATTGTCTAGTTGATTAGGACCCTGGTTCAAGTGGCCATACTTGTTTAGAGACTGAATAGTGCTTAAATGGTATCTACCGAGGTTGTTGAAGACGATTGCCTAGGCAACACATACTTAGCGGTCGTGTACTGTCATTCGTCTTGTCACTTGAGGCAGACACCTCAGCCCCGCCTTGCTCCATCGTAATTGAAATGTGATACCACCCCAAGCCCAACTATGAAGCCCACTGCAGATTCGCATCTCTGACTCCAATGCCTACACCCAGCAATCCACCTTGGATTCTGTGGGCGAGAGACACCCACTTGCAAGTTGTTTAAAGTTTTTAAGTTCAGAGAGAGGAAACAAATTATAGAGGCACCAAACCTCATCCTCCATACTGCCACCAGTAGCTTATCCTATTTGCAAGTCATGGCAGAAGAGATTAAGTTCATCACTTCTAAAGTAATAAATGGTGCCATGTAACTTAACACACTGTAACAACACAAAGTTAACGTTCTTCTTTTATCATACATCAGGTAGAAAAAAAAAAAGATTCCCAGATCACAACACGAAATCCTATTCATAAACCACAAGCTTGCCTCTAACCAATTTCACCCCTTAATTTCAGTCTCGAGCCCCCGCCTCGCCATGTTGACGTTCCCACTTAGGCCTTTTGATCATTGCCGCCTTAAAAATCTTGGTAGCTACTCAGCACTATTCTTTGTTCTTCAAAGCGTAGCCCTTGTAATTTGCTGCATAACCAAGGGAAAGCTCTAACAGCAGAAACTCAGGCTATTTGTGTGAAAAAGCTTATGCTTTTGCGCTTCGCATTGCACGCCAGTCTTTAAGCTTCAATAAAAAGGTCATCCATCAATCATCACCTCTGAGCATTATATACTAGCGTCCATGTTTCTTTTATTTATTCTTCAGTGCAAATTTGTAATTGAAGATGACTGTCATAACAAAGCACCTTCTCTCAACTTTCTATCTTATGGTGCTGATCAACTGAGCTAGTTTACTTACATAAATTATTTTCTCGTTTTTAATCTTTTATTAGTCTCTTCTCGTCCACTATGAGCCTTTACATCCTTCTCTTCTCTCCTCTCATCTTTTATCCTTTCCACCATTTTGCCTATCAGTTTACTATAGTGAGTTGATTATTGATGTAATAAACATCATTACTGTTACCTTGTTAGTGATTAAGTCTTGAAACAATGACAGTTCCATTATGGTTACTATTTATGTACTCATCTTCCACTATATAATGCAGCTTGGAAACGGCTCCAAAATGAGCCGTCCAAGCCGTATGTATATCATCAACCGTTTAATTTAAAAAAAATTATGGAAGATAAATTTTTTAAATTAACTTCCTTTCTTATAACCGAACCCTCTGTTTTTTTTTCCCACAAAACCGAATACCCCAAGCAGTCATTTGGAAGCTCCACAACAAAATACTCCGTAAGAGAAAGAAACTAATTTTCCTCTTTTCTTCTCCACCATCCATGTCACATAAATTATTCACAATCCTTTTTCTTCCTCCTCATCTCCGTCATCCTCCCCATTGTGTTGGTGTGGCCTCAAATATCTTGCAGATATTGACCTTACATGTAAGTTGACATTTTTTATAATTGATAGATGAATTATATTTCCCTCTAAATTCTCTCATGCTGTCATCTTTTTATCTTTCTTTCTCTTTTTTTGGATGACACTTTAAAAATTAGTTATTGTGTAGTAGAAATGTTAAAATAATAATTAAATATATACATATTTTATGAATCATACATCAAATTTTCATAACTTGGAAGATTATAGAAATATTTCAATCTAATTTCAATACGGTTCCAATTTCAATACGCTTCCAATTTCATAACTTGGAACAGTATATGTGATTTTTTTTTAATGTTTTAATCCGTCTCTCTTCTATGCACAAATTTTAATTAAAATATATTCAATGTTTAAACTATATTTAAACTAACTCTATGTTATTATCTAAAATATATCCAAAGTTCTACAAGAAACAAATTTTAATTAAAATATATTTATTATTTAAACTATATTTAAACAAACTACATGGTATTATCTAAATATATGTCCAATGTTCTAATTTAATTGTTTTAACAATTTTTTATGCACGTGCACGTTACTAGTTGACTATAATATGCAGATATGTTTTACTCTGTACAATGAATGCAATTAATCCTTTTTCTTAAAACCTCACCAATAAAACTGAAAATCATGAAGTCTACATTTCTCATCTTGTTTAAGAATTGAGTGTACTACATACAAGTTTGCTTTCTGAAATATTGCAACAGATATGCTTTTGCTATGAAGTAAATTTATACTATTAAATTATTTGCAACTGCAGTATGCAGGTTCAGCTTGGGATGAGCTAAAACATATCAGACAAGCTATTGGATTCCTGGTATTTTTCCCAGTGTCCTTTGTTTTTAGATAATCATTTTATAGAACAAACAGTACCCTAAAATCAGAAAGATAAGCAGTGATATCATTCGAATAAATAGGAAATTATGACCAAGTGTGGTGAAAATTTCTTTTCAAATTTTGGTTTCTGGAACTTTTGGTATTTCCTCCACATTTACTTCTCAGCAGTGAAGTAGCACTGTAGTTGCATGACAATGCAGAGTCAAATACAGTAAACGAAAAGGACGCTCAAGTCCAATGATGAACAATGTGTCTTGTATCCTGAATTGTCGCCATTTAACATTTAGAGTGTGAATAGCTATTGCACACTAATGTTGTTTTTGTCTACAAATCGTTACTACATTATTCTGGCAAGAAAGTAGCCTCTCGGGGCCCCTTGATTATCATGCTTATCCACCATACTATATTATTGTTAAGATATAATGTAGCTATTCTTTTTTCTGCAGTCCCTTCCCTCAGCTCTAATGAGAAGTTTCTTTTAATAAATGTGTCTAGAAGATGCCTAATTGCCTGTCTTGGGTACATGACATTCCTTATAGCCAGAAGTAGGGGTGAGCATTCGGTTTATTCGGTTCCAATCGAACCAAATTATTGAAAACCGAATAAACCGATTTTACAAAATAAAAAACCGAAACCGAACCGAATTCGGCAAAAACCGAACTTAAACCGAAACCGAAATATTCGGTTCGTTTTTCGGTTTATTCGGTTTATGTGAGCTTTTCTGTTGGCCCTTTTTGTCAATGGGCCAGAGCCCAAAATTAGGCTTATTGGCCTTTTAGAGTTCATCCACAGTAGTACAGATCTCTTCCACTTAAAAAATTATTTCAATATCGATCATTGTGAGCACATGGACCACTACACTTTATCTTTAGCCAAAAGGCCATGAAATGAGATATATTTGCTTTGAAGTGTAGATAGGGTCCCTTTTATAAGCTCCTCTAAGCCAACTTTTTATGCTACAAATGGTGTGGGACTAAATGTGCAAACTCTGTTGTTAAAACTTTATTGGAAAGATTTGAGTTCATTGGTTGGTCATGCAAGCAAGGAAAGTAGGAAACATATGATATGGAAGGTTTCACTTGAAGGTGCTTGACAACGGCCTCGTATTCTTCATTCTTATATAAACATCAAACTTAGATGGTGATGGATTTTCCTGTCAAGGCCAAACTGGGTGTCAAGGAAGCAGCCGCATATAGAGTATCTTATCACCTCTATTGCAATCTTGAAGGTCTTGGCAATTGTAAGGGTAGCGGTTATGAGGTTTTTTTAGAGTACCGGTTATGAGGGGTCCGGTTTTTGGTGGGTTTTAAGTAGCGGCTTTTAAACCAGTCCAATCCATGCTTGGTAATTCACTAACGAGCGGTTCTGAATTTTTTTTACATAAATAAAATTAAATAGGGAAGGGTATTAGTAGTTACAATTATATATTTTGGTGAGGATATAAATGGAATAAATAATAAAGTCGCTCAAAATCCACCGATTTGGGTGTTTATAAAGCCACAAAAAATTGCATTACACCGGTTTTGGAGGGTTTTTGAGCCGATCAAAACCAGTGCCTCAAAAAATAAAAAGCAAAAATTTTCATAAACGGTCGGTTCAAAAACACCCCAGAACCGGTGAAAACACCGTTACCAAGCAGACCCTAAAGCAACAATACAGAGACTTGGGAGGTTAACTACTGGAATGAGAAAATTGGAATTTCTTATATCATAAAATATACATATATTTGATGATATTTACGCAATTGCACAAGTTTTATTCGGTTTTGGACCGAAACCGAACTCCAAAACCGAAACCGAATAAGAAATTTTAGTATTTTCAAAACCGAAACCGAACCGATTTTTTTTCAAACCGATCCGGATCTCTTATTCGGTTTGGTTTTCGGTCCAAAACCGAATAATGCTCACCCCTAGCCAGAAGCTCATGAATTTTAATTTCTTCCTAGCTTGAAATTTTAGGTCCATTCCAACTTCATTTCAGTTTTCATTGTTGGGCTTAATAATTAATTGACTTTCCACTATGGGTGCCGAATTCCTGGCGAAGGCAATTATGGGCAGGAAAAGGGCTTGCCGTAAAAAATTTTGTCGCCCAAGGTAGAAGATAGGAAAATTGGTATGTATACATATACATACTTTTTCTTTTCGTCAGATAGTTTTAGCTCATGCAACTAAGGAGCAATTCCTCAAAATTTTCTAGACAGAAAGGTAAGATTAGCAACAGGAACTAAATTTGCACAGTATAAACCAAAAGAGCCAAAGCGATGGACATTTTCCTTGGCTACACGTAAGATGTAGACAATGATCTATGTCAATAATTTTTGGCTCCTCTTACATTTTAATTCAAGTTATCCATACCTTGAGGCTTGACTTGTACATTTGCACAGTATAATTTTTGGCTCCTCTTACATTTTCTTTTGCCTGCCTTTGTTTTTCAATCCATGAATATTTAGCATAGATTTTATTCACTCGATCAGGTTATTCATCAAAAACCAAAAAAGACGCTGGATGAGATAAGCCATGACCTTTGCCCGGTAAGTGAAGCCTTCTAATGTTTGACAATCAGAAGGAAAAAAAAAGGAATTCAAACAGCTCTACTTTTGCGTTTGCAGGTGCTCAGTATACAACAGCTATACCGAATCAGCACCATGTACTGGGATGACAAGTATGGTACACACAGTGTATCATCAGATGTAAGCTTCATGTTCTTGTGCCACAATTTTACTCGTATTGTATTTGTGGAGGATGCATGATTAAGTCTTGTTATCTATAATAATTTCTCATTAGGTAATATCAAATATGAGGGTATTGATGACGGAAGACTCGAACAGTGCCGTGAGTAATTCGTTCTTGTTGGACGACGACTCAAGGTTATGATTCTATTTCCTCAAAATGTGTGATCATTTACAAGTATATTTATCATAACCATATATTTTTCCTCCTGTTGATTGTTTGAGGAGTCCTCATAGTTGCTCACACCCTGTATGTCATGCAGCATACCGTTCTCGGTTGATGACATATCAAAGTCGATGGAACAGATTGACATATCTGATATTGAACCACCGCCACTAATTAGGGAGAATTCGGGCTTCATGTTTTTGCTGCCTCGCTCGGACTAACCATCTAAAGTAGTCACTTGTTGAAATTTCTAGAATCAGAGCCCCCCTTGTAAGTTTTGACAGCCTGCCTTAAGGTTTGCGCTTCACGGATGATTTCTGCCACCCTTCCTTATGAGATTATGCAATTACGGCGGCCATTTGGTTTTTGGGCGTATTTTTCGGCTAGCTGACTGTGAGCAGAAGATGCGGATTGTTGGGCACCCTATCTGCCCAAAGCTGCCGGGATCATCTTGTTTTTTTTGTGTTTTCCTTTGGGTGTAAGCTCTAGTAAGGATGTAAAGTCTAGTATTCGTTCAGGCTGATAGGGATAAAAATTGACTTGGAAAGTTGTAGCGTCTGTAGCATAGACAATTTCTTATGTTGTCGCGTGGGCATTAAAGAAGTTACATTTTATCATGTCTTGTATGATTGTTAAAGATACAATGCAACTTACTAAGCTGTTGAAGCAAAACGTACTTTAATATTAGCATTGGGATGAAGTGCTTAACTGTCACTTTCTCGAGCCTTTTCACGGGGTTTCATGTCAGCTTGGCTGCAGATTGAAGTTAGTGATTCAGCACCGATATTCCTTTCAATTGTTTCTCCGGCCCCATTTATTTATTATTCATTGTGTTTAAAGTTGATGCTCTCGAAGCAGTGAGGTGATAAATTCTCAGCAATGTCTTATTTCATGCAGTATATTTACTTCTGACACCTTATAACCACACATATCAAACACTGAGCAAACTCATTGAGATTCTTAAATGAGCAAGAATCAAGTTCTCATAACTGGAAATCTATTTCTTGGGAAGAAGTATAACTAATGGAAGTTCTCATCAAGGCCTCGTTTGGTTTGTGGAAAGAAAATGAAAGGAAACTGATTCTTTGCTCTTTCCTTTCTTTGGAAAATTATAATTTCAATCAATTTTTATCCGGTGTTTGAAAATGTCAAAAAAATTTGGAGGGAAAGTGAATCCTTAGAGGAGGAAGATGAATCCTTGGTTGGTGGGAGGAATCATTTTCACCATATTTTCCTCCATCTTGAAATCAAATTCTTTTCCTCCTCATTCCTTTGGCAAACAAAGGGAAGAAATTATTTTTTCTTTTCCAAGACTTCAATTTCGCGAACATGGCCCAAGTGTAACACACCTATGATCAGTGAGAACTCTCTGAACAGACTTCAAATCTACTCAACAGGTGCTACTTCAAATTAAGCAAACTCGCTTTCACTTGACTACTGGCTTACCACCTCCAAAGTACAAACAGACAAGACTTTCAAGTGCCTCGTAGATAACGATGTATACATTTGACAACTGTCTAGTGCTCCTTGTGTTGAGGCCAAGCAAGAGAGGGACTTCAAAGGCAACTCGTAGACCTGCCAGTAAGGTACAGTACCTAGCTAGATGAACAAGCACCTTCCAATGGCTCTTACTCAGAAGGTCAGTTGATTGAAGTACTTAAGTATGCATAATGTCAATAGCTCGACCACCACACTTCTGTACACTGAATCTTTTGGAACCAGCATGCAACAGAGTTCTTCACCAACAATTGTGCCAACAACACTCTTTCCAGGTTCTCATAATGGTTTTGATTCTTAAGCAGCAATGGTCCAAGTTGCTTGAGCTGGATGACATCATTTTCATTATTCACAAGGACTCTGACTCATCTAATTCTATACATACAACCAAACAAAGTTGTTTGAGCATTGTACAACACTATTAATAGATACACTTGTTAGTCCCGGGCTTGATCAAAGATGAAAAACAGATGCAATCGAGATCTGAGATGTCACACAAAACTTTGCAGTGATCAAACTCAATCTAC
>JANAVB010013510.1:0-41255 GCA_029216955.1 Iris pallida
TGGGACCGTTCGGCCTAGGAGGGATTCGTTTTCGGTATTGTTGGTGCACTTCATTTAGAAGGGTAGCGACCTTCTGGTGAATGTGATAAGCCACTTGCTGCGATTATTTCGGTGGCCTCTGATGTTGGTTAGCAACCGCACAGAGTTAACATCGTCTTATGTTTCGATTCGATAAAAATAAGTCCATTCTAGCCCGAAAAGCTAGTAACCTTCATATAGTTAAGGGCGATGGGTTTAGAAGTGCAAGGTGTGCATATATCCTGCATGGACGGATCCTGAATAGCGAGCACTTGTAACATGACAGGAAAAACAGATAGGCGTATTCACATTGCGTCGGTGCAAGGGCGAGTGCGTCGATATTGCTAAGTTGTGCCACGAGACAAACACGAGATTGCTTGCTTGTTTACTTATGCGAATTGAATAACATGCTTGCCATGCTTTACAGTCTTCGAATATGCCATGAACTCATCCTAAGGAGAACATAGAAAGAGAACTAAATTGTATGCCTTGCATGAATCAATATAATACTAAATGTCGGTTTGTTAAGTGGGTTTTTGATCAGTACAGCGATGACGAAAGTACTAATCCTCCTACTAGCTTGCTAGCAGGTTCAGGGATTGGTCTGCTCGCGGCGGAGCTTCGCTTGAACGCGTTGAGGCTTGGAATGCCGAAGCGTATTGAAGCGTGCGATCGCATTGACGCTCGGATATGCAACAGGATTGATGCGGCCGAGATATAGAAGACATGATGTATGGAACGATGAAATCCTTTGTGGACAAGAGAGAACCTGAGTGTTGTAGCCAATCTGGCAAATTCCGTTGGGCTATCGAAAGCCTTTGTAATCTGATTTCGAATATCAATAAAGAGAATCGTTTCGTATACTCTGTTTTCCTTTCGTTCTGAATGTTTCAACTTAAAGATAATCATTTGAGAACTTGTCATCTTGTCTTGCACGAGCGCAACTCCAGGCTCGTGCGGCATCACGTCCCCATGCGAGGACGAATATTCGGGTGATTCCGGGTCGGGGCGTGACAGGCAGGAAGGGAAACTATGCATAGCCTTGTAGGAGAAGATGCAAAAGAAACTGAATGTGCGTTTCCTATCTGACGATTACGAATAACACCCGGCATCAGAGGTGTGCACAGGGGCAACATAGCATTACCGAGTGTACCACGAAAGTCGTGTGTCTCATTGAAGAGAACCATATCGACAAGACCAAAGGGTAGCGTGTATCTCGCTTCATGAATGATCTCAAGCAAATGATTCATGACCTAATCAGAGCTTAATGGTTAATGCATCTCTAAACCGACGAAGGCCAGAAATCGAGCATTGTTGGCCGAGTGCCTATTGTATTGCCCCGTTCTTTGCTGCGATTTGTGCTACAATTTTTGTCTATCTTTTGGCTCGATAGTAAGGTTCAGTTTTGACTCGGTGCAAGTCAAAATTATCAAAGTTAGAGATTAACAATATGATTGTCCCTTGATGTTAACTTAGAATGCTGATTTGAATAACTTAGTCGGATTATGTGCTTGTGCGGATTTCATGATTTATCCTATGAAATCTCAGAATTTGGATGATGGTTTCGGGACTTGCTTAATAGGCGTATCAGATGGTTTGTTCGAGGTCCACTCGTATGGTGAATACTCATTAAGCATATCCTATATCAAATGATATCATGGGAAATTCTTTTCGTATCTTTTGAGATCTTTTTATATCTTTGTAGATATTTAGGGTCCGTTTGGATAGTCTTTCTGAAATTTTGTTCTGAAAACAATTTTCAGAGATGATGTTATAAAGTAATTTTCTAGATACATAGTTTTCGAGTTTGCGTTTGGTTACTTTTATTTGAAAAATGGTTTTAAGAAACAAATCTAAAAATTTCTGTTTTGTAAAAAAATCCCAGAAAATAATTTTGTAATAAATTTTATGAAATAATTCTGAATGTACTGTGTCCATAATTTTCGTGTCCACCCGGACACATTTTATGTTCAATCTCTGGGTCCGACCCAAGTCAAATTTTTGTATCTTACACACCGTTACAACAATTTCTTCCGTTTCCACATAATTTTCGTGTCCACCCGGACACATTTTGGAGTCTGGACACCGTGGAGCTGGCTGTCGATGGCTTTCTCCTCCTTTTACCAAATCTGGTCGTTCACCACAGATCTAGCCATCAAAGGAGTCGATCCCTGGCCTCCTTCTTCCTCTTCGCTCGTGGTGCCTCCCATCAACCACCGCGTAGCAGCCGGTGTCGTCCTCCGCGAGAGGACAAAGTGGAGAGGACGAAGAGGAGGCGTCGTCCGGCATGTTGTAGTCGACGTCGTCCTCCGGTGAGAAGTGAGAGCACGACGAGGACGAAGTAGTCGTCGAGGGGCCAGCCGAAGGCGGGGGCTTCTAACGAGCAATCCTGGAGCGAGCGGTCGATGGCGGGGCGGAGCAAGTTGAGCAGGCGGTGAGGCAGAGCTAAAGGTCGGTGGCGTCGGCTGGGTCTTCGTCCTGGAGCAGAAGGATGAAGTGGAGGAAGGGTGAGAGAGAGAGAGAGAGAGAGAGAGAGAGGGGGTGAGAGAACCGAGATGGGGAGCAGACTTTGTGAAAAGGGTTTTGGGAAAAGTGGTTTTTTTGGTTTTCTAAAAATAGAGTTTAAACACTCGTCTCTGAAAAAAATTTCAGAAAGAAGATTTGAGAGTGCCGGCTGCCAAACGTAATTTTTGATAGTTTCTGAGTTTAAACTCAAAACATACAAAAATAAAGGAGAACCAAACAGACCCTTAAGTTCTCAGGTATATCTTCTTAGATTTTCGGTATCCTTGAGAGTTGTTCGTTATCAATACGATTGGGACAAATCTGTTGGAGATATCTTCGATAACCTCCTAACAAATCAGTTGAGATCTTCCTCCATCTTTTGACTTGACTTTGTTTGGAAACAATACTACTGCTAGTCCTGTTACAACTGAAAATGGTGCATTCGAAGATGATGAATCCCTACGTGGCAAACAATACTTCTGTGTTCCGAGCTGCAGAATTCAAGAAGATGAACCCAACATCATCCAATAGGACTGAGGACCCGGCTAAGGTGCTAGACTGGATAGACGAACTAGAGGACTTGTTCGAGATCCTAAGCATCCAAGGATCCAAGAGGGTGGCGTGCGCGTCGCTCCAAGTGCACAAGAACGCGTACGGCTGGTGGCAGACAAGAAAAAAGATACTCAGTGGGAACAACCGAGAGATCAAGGTCACATGAGCTATGTTCAAGAAAGCATTCCTAGACCAATTTCTCCCTCCAGCTGTTCGCCAAAGGAAGGAGAATGAGTTTCTCCAATTTCAACAAGGGAACATAACGGCGTAACAATGTTACAATGTGGGACGCAGTTCACAAAGCTCACAATGAGGCACAAGCTTGCAGATTCGAGAATGATTTGAGATCAGGCTTACAGAAGGATATGTTATCTCAAATTTGCAAATCATTCTGAGAATCATATGATCAAGCTCTCAAGGTGGAGGTATACCATCCGCGGAGCCGTGCAGAACAACAATAACAACAAGCGCCCAAACACGACGGGAGGATATAATGCACCAAAGCACCTGAACACAGGCGGGTATCGAGGACCCAATCAAGAACCACAGTGCTACAAATGCAACAACTTTGGACACAAGGCACGTGTGTCGTATCAATTGGGGTTGATGCTACAAATATGGTCGCATGGACCACATAGCCCGAGAATATCAAGGTGGGAGAGGTGGGAGACTGATTCAATATCGTCCGAGGAATCAGCAACATCAAAACCGTGGTTAGGCGCCGTGGGCTCCGCAGGCTGCTTCGATTCAACGACCCAGCAGGATGATCAAGTCTAATGGTCTAGCCTGCCCCTCTCTTAACAGATTTACACTGTACTTATATTTCTTAGATGATCAAGTCTAATGGGATTGCAGGATAACACTACTCATTTGAAACCTTGAAGATGAACCTGTTATTTCTTCCCTCCTTTATTTCTGCCATAGCAATTTCATTGTTAAAACTGTGAATAGTCATTGCATGCACTACCTCATAATTATATGTTATTCTAATATGAATGGAGTGGTAAAAATAAATTTTCTAGTCAGTGAAATGCAAAACCTGGTGTACATAATTACTTGAAAATTTCATGGTGTATTGATACATTTTCTTTTAATCAACGTTATAGGACATTTACTGGATATTTGCTGTTGATACACACACACTTATTGAATAAAGAGACAAATATTCAGATGTAGTATGTTTCTTTTTCTTTTTGGCAGCCATCAAATCCTTGCCAGCAATGCTGCAGCGTAATTACACATGCGAGAGTTAGATAAATGTTTACAGGGTATGTTCTATGCATATCTATATGAGCCTGTTAAGGTTTGTTTATTGTTTTGATTTTCTATTACTACTCTTGCATGTAATATGTCCATTTTTGTTTATGAGTTTAACTTTACGTTTGTTTTAATGACATCAATTCATCAATTGCTATGGCAGAAATAACTGCTGATCCTGCTGGTGAAGTCACTATTCAAGGCTTAGTTGGGAATGCTCTTGATGGTTATGCTAGATATGTATCTGGATCTACTCCTGCTGCTTTAGCAGCTGAACTTCCTGGAAAGCTTGCTAGATTGGAATCTGCTTATGTTGGCATGCTGGCGCTTGCTTAGTTGGCTGCTACAACTCGAAGGAGAGTGCTTGATGAATTCTTAGCTGTTCCTGGAAGGCTCCGTTTCAAGATTCACAAGGACTATATATTGAACACTAATATCAACTTCACGGCGTTGAATTTAATTGGGCATTGCCTAATGGCTTCTGATGGCGATGTGTGAGTTTTACTGGTTAGGGAATTCAGACTGAAAGATGGAGGTAAATCAATATGGCATTGCAATCTGCGTACCGCTCAGTTTTCTGAAGAGATGAAGCGTATCTTTCAAGAGAGAGTTGTTAGAATCACAAAGGGATGAAGCTGTTGCACAAGGAAATATTATGAATGCTGCTTTTCTTGCAAGAGCTAATGCTGCTGTTAAATGTTAAAATGTTGTTGCCACTCAGTAGTCTAATATGATTAAGCTTTTTGAAGAAGTTCTGCTTAACATTTTGCTCGACTTGAACGTTTGCTTTGCTAGAATCTTTACTGCCGTTTGGTGTCAAAAGTGTATATATATATATATATATATTTTTTTTTTAAAAAGTGTATATATATATATATATATATATATATATATATATATATATATATATATATATATATATGAAACATGCTAACTCATATTATTGGAAATCTTCATTCTTGTTACATAATTGTTTATAAGTATACATATTTGGGCATGCCAGATGCAATGGTTTATGAGCTGTTTGGATGCTTGTAACTCCTCGAGAGTGAAAGTGTCACTTTCAACATGTTGTAATATAGTGCACTTGTAGTATGTATGATTTTTTAAAATATGTTTGGATACATAGCTTATGTTCCCCCTGCAAATGAGGACTTTCAAAATGTGAACTTTGATACATCTCATGTAAGTGATACATTTACCATTTCTATTGATGGTATGCTTACCATTTCAACAAAAAATGGAACTTTGACCAAACATACATAGCACTGACCACTTCAACCAAAAATGGAGCTCTGACAAAAAATGGAGCTCTCCACAATCGCACCATCACTTATGCCTCTCTCTCTCTCTCTCTCTCTCTCTCTCTCCCTCCCTCCCTCTTAAAGCCGAGATCCTCACCTGTCCGTGAGTTTCGCAGCTGATCACGCGACCCCTCCGACTCGTCGAGCTCTGCACCTGGCCGTGAGTTGTTCTTCCACCTGGCCGCGCGAGCTCCTTGTTGGTGTTTTATTCTATGAGTTGTGTGTTCACAACATTCTATTGTTAAAAGATAGTCCCACATCGGAAAATCACACCAATATGTATCTCTATATATTACTTATGAAGGAATAGAGAGATGCACATGGGTTGAGGCCCAATGGAGGGTGCCATGTGGGAGGATTTTACATAGAGGTGAGAATAAGAAACCAACTTTTGGCCAAATGAAAATAGATTTAAATCTATTGGAGCTGCGACTCGGACTCGGGCTCGGGCTAATGGGCTTTTGAGGCTTTTTGATGGCACTTTGCACTTAGCGTACGGGTCGAGTGGGCCGTTCAAATTATGTAACGTCCGCGGGTCTTGTGGGCTCAGATCCGGAAATGGCTCAGATCCAGAAAATCCGGATCTGGCATTAAACCAGGGCGTGCGTTCAGAATTTGAAAAGCCCATCTCGTGCCTATAATATCAGAAGCATTTCCTCTCTCCAAGACAGAAAATACTCAGAAAATTTCCAGAGAGAGAGAAGTGCTGCTGCTGTTCCGAGGAGTCGACATTTTTGGCCAGCGTTCTAAAGTTCTCTTCGAACTTGCTGGTTCCTGGAGGCTTGTCCGTAAGGCGGATATAGCTTTGAGCGCCGGTGATCTTTCACCCCAGCAGGCTTTCTTCTTCCTCCGTTGCCTTCGAGAATACTGTGGCTTCTCTTTAGAAGTTATACGGTTCAGTTGCCTTCGAGAAATATTACGAAATCTTTTTAGATTCTCGTAATACAACATCACCTTCTTTAGGGTGTTATTGCTGGAAACATTGTCTTTACAATAGTTTCTGAAATCGTGTTTTTCCATCGATTGTTCGCCAAGGGACTAACAATCTCAAAGCTATATCGAAAAGATGGATAACTCACGTGCATCGCTCGTCAATACCGACTTTAACAAGTTGGAGAAATTCGACGGCGAACATTTCCAAATCTGGAAACGAAAAGTAACCTTAAACATTCAACTCGTGGAAGTTGACCACGTGCTGAATGAGGAAGAACCGATCGTTCCAACAACCGGAACCGCAGAAGTTATTGCCGCTGCTAAGTCCAAGCAGGCAAAATGGATTAGAGAAAACAGTATCTGTAAACTGTTGATTCTCAATAGCATGGAAGACTCTCTGGCAGAGTCTTATTCCAAGAAGAATTCTGCCAAAGAGATTTGGGACTCCTTGGGGAAATTGTACGAAGATGACGAGAATCGGTCCAAGATCTTCTTGGTTGAAAGATACCACAAGTGGACCTTCGAAGATGAGAAGGCTATGCTGTCCCAAGTAAATGAGTTTCTGAAGCTGCGCCAAAAATTGGATGACGAGAAGATGCCTCTTGTCGACAAGTTTGTCGTTGGAGGAATCGTCTCTAAACTTCCTGCGGGTTGGAGCAACTTCTATGCAAGGATGCACCGCAAGAAGCTGGACATATGTATGGAAGATCTCCTGCAAGAGATCCATGTTGAGGACGAGATGCGCTCTCAACAGAAGATGGATTCTCTGTCCAAACAACTGGCGAAAGCAAATCTGGTCCAAACCAGAGAGTACAAGGGGAAGCAGGCGGCTTCTCCTCATAAGAAGAAGAAGGACTTCACTAATCTGAAAGTGAAGAGTCCTTCATTCAAGAATCAGAAGTCCAAGTCCCATGTGACTTGTTACAAATGTGGCAAGAAGGGCCACTACAAAAGTGACTTCAAGGAACCAGAAAAAGGTGAGCCTAGTAAGGTTTCTTTGGTTACTAATCTGGTTGCAATGATAGAACAGGTTGCAAATGTGGGGGTTGACTCGGACTGGTGGATAGACACTGGTGCGACATGTCATGTCTGCTCAGACAAGGAATGGTTCGACTCATATGAGCCAACTTCCGAGAAAGTCATAATGGCAAACCAGGCACAAGCTGAAGTACTGGGGATCGGGACGGTGGAGCTGAAACTCACATCGGGGAACACTCTGACGCTTCAAGGAGTGAAGCATGTTCCTGCAATTGCTAAGAACCTGATCTCTGGGAGCCTGCTTTGTAACGCAGGCTTGAGGATGGACATCAATGCTGGCCAAATGGTGATGTCCAAGAAGGGTACATTCTTCGGAAAAGTTTTTCAGACTGAAGGAATGTACAAAATTCAGCTTGTTGTAACCCAGCAAAATGATATTAATGTTATTTCTACTTTGAACTATTCTTTTGAGTTGTGGCATAATAGGCTAGGACATGTTCATTGTAAAAGAATTAACAAAATGTCTAGCCTAGGACTTATCTCCAAGTGTGGGGGTAAGGTAGAGAAATATGAAGTGTGTGCTCAGACGAAGATCACAAGGAAACCCTTTCACAGGGTCCATCGAAGCACAGATCTTCTGGAGTTGGTTCACTCAGATATCTGTGATTTCAAGCAATTCTCTACAAAAGCCGGGATGAAGTATTTTATTACTTTCATCGACGACTTCTCAAAGTATGCTTTTGTCTACCTGCTCAAGTCTAAAGACGAAGCATTTGAGAAGTTCAAAGAGTTCAGGGCCGAGGCTGAACGGCAAACTGGACAACAACTCAAAAGGTTAAGGAGTGATCGAGGCGGGGAGTATCGGTCTCATGATTTCTCATCATTCTGTAAAGAACATGGAATCATAAATGAGACGACGGCTCCGTACTCTCCTCAATCCAACGGAGTAGCAGAAAGGAAGAACAGAACGTTGACAGAGATGATGAACTCTATGCTGTTGATTGCGGGTCTTCTAAAGAGCTTCTGGGGAGAAGCTGCATTAACGGCTACTTTCATTCTCAATAGAGTACCGTATGCAACTTCGGACATAACCCCTCATGAACTCTGGTTCAAAGTCAGACCTAACTTGAATGTCATTCGAGTGTGGGGGTGTCTGGCTTATGTGAAGCTCCCAGATCTGAAGATTCAGAAGCTGGGGACTAGGACTACTAAGGCTATCTTCTTGGGTTATGCCGAGAAGAGTGATGCTCGGAGATTCCTTGTTATAGAATCAAATCATATCATTGAATCTCGCGATGCTGAATATTTTGAAGACAAGTTTGCAAGGCACAAAAATATTGTTCTCGCGGATCTTCCGGAGAATGATGAGAGTGCAAAGCAGACAGAAGTCCTTAAAGAACCAGTAGTCCAAGAAGAAGCTATTGTCGAAGAGACACCAGTTGAACCAGAACTCGCTGAGCCGTCAACTAAACGAGTAAGGAGGCCGAAAGACTTCGGAGATGACTTCGTCACCTATCATGTGGAAGCAGATCCGCTTACCTATGATGAAGCGATGAAGACCAGAGATGTTGTATTCTGGAAGGAGACGATAGACAATGAGATTGACTCAATCACCTCCAATAATACATGGGTGTTAGTTGACCTGCCAGAAGGAGCAAGACCCATCGGATGCAAATGGATCTTCAAGAAGAAGATGAAAGCAGATGGAACCATCGACAAATTCAAGGCCAGGCTAGTGGCCAAAGGGTTTGCTCAGAAACAGAGGATCGACTATTTTGATACTTATGCTCCAGTAGCTCGGATGACAACCATCAGATTGTTAATTGCTCTAGCAGCAATACACAAACTAGTGATACATCAGATGGATGTGAAAACGGCATTCCTTAATGGCGAACTAACCGAAGAGATCTACATGCAACAACCAGAAGGATTTGTCGTCAGAGGTCTGGAAGACAAAGTCTGCAAGTTGATGAAGTCTCTATATGGTTTGAAGCAAGCTCCCAAAATATGGCATGAGAAGTTTGACAAAGTGATAAGGTCAAATGGCTACAAGGTCAGTGAAACAGACAAGTGTGTCTATACTAAGTTTGCTGACGGAAGAGGAGTTATCGTTTGTCTATACGTTGACGACATGCTAATCCTAGGTACGGATTTAAGCTGTGTCACAGAGACAAAAAATTTCTCTCGACCAAGTTCAGTATGAAGGACTTGGGGGATGCCGATGTTATCTTGGGGCTCAAGATCATCCGGACAGGCACGGGAATAGCACTGTCACAATCTCATTACATTGAGAAAATGCTCACTCGATACGGGTATCAAGATCTTCCTATAATTGATACACCGTACCGGAGTGATCAGAAGCTGGTGCCAAATTCGAGAGAAAGCGTCAAGCAGTTGGAGTACGCCAGCGTCATCGGAAGCTTGATGTACGCTACTACTGCCACAAAGGCCTGACATAGCTTTTGCGGTGGGAATGCTGAGTCGGTTCACTAGCAACCCAGGCGTTGAACACTGGAACGCTGTGAAGCGTGTTATGAGATATCTAAAAAAGACTCAGACATTTGCACTATACTACAGCGGAGATCCGTCAGTAGTGGAAGGCTTCAGTGATGCTAGCTGGTGTTCAGAGGTGGAGAGCGAGTATTCTACAGGTGGATTCATATTCGCTTTGGGCGGAGCTGCTATATCGTGGAAATCGAAGAAGCAGACAATGTTATCTCGCTCCTCCATGGAATCTGAATTCTTTGCATTGGATGCTGCTGCAGATGAAGCAGAGTGGCTTCGGGAGCTCATGTATGATCTTCCAGTGGTTGGAGCTCAGATACCGGCAATCTCGATATACTGTGACAACCAGGCGACAGCAGCAGTAGCATCAAATAAACTCTTTAACGGGAAGAAGAGGACTGTGCGGTTAAAGCACAGAGCAGTGAACGATCTCATCAAACGAGGCGTCATTGCAGTGATCGATGTTCGGAGTCAGGAGAACCTGGCGGATCCGTTCACGAAAGGCCTCAAAGGACAGCTGGTCGAGGACACAACAAGGAAGATGGGTTTGAGGGCATTCTGATATTGTGTCATTATAATCCTATCAATAAATTTTATGTTATTGGTTCAAAGAGAAATCTACCAGATATCTAATTTTTTGATTCAAGGGAGGACTATTGACTGGAAAAATATTAGTTAACAGTGGGTACTTGTTCTGCGGAACATGGAAGGGTTTCGGACCCAGAACCACTGTTGTCTACTATGAATTTTTTACGAAAAATTGATCCTGTGGGAAGGATGGCATAATGCCTTAATGAGTTCTCAGACTGAGTGAAGGTCTGTTATGCTTTACAGGAAGCATGGTAGCACAACACTACAAGGAGTGTGACTCTATGCTATGTGTGGCGGTGACTCCACCATGAGGTTCTCGAAGGAGATAAATCCTCGGCTATGTTAGCCAAGTCACAGCGGCGTAGCACCGCAAATAGGCAGTTGGCCTAATGCTGTATATTGAATTAAAGAGGGATGTAGTCAGCACTACAAAGAGGAGGTGTTCCTCATGTTACGGGTGGCACGACACCACAATGAGGTAAACCCGGCTAGGGATAAAGCCTCGGCCTTGCAAGCCATGTCGTAGCGACGTAACACCGCACAGAAGCGTAAGGCTTAATGCTGGGTAGTTTGGCACTACAAAGGGGCTAGACCTCATGCTACGGGTAGTATGACACTACGATGAGGTTCCCGATGATTCGGGGTAAGGTCCTCGGCTTAAGGCCATGTCATAGCGGCGTAGCACCGCAAAGGAAGCGTTGGACGCTTCATGCCATGTCTCTTTAATAAAGAACTCACCTATAGTGTATGGACAAAGAGATATCAGGCCGTCTCTTGAGGGTAAATTTGTAGACGCCCAAAATACATACATTGAAATCCAGGCTGGCACAAGGCCTTTAATGTGCAGCCAGAAGCACAGATAACTACATTATGTGAGTGGGAAAAATTACAGCTGTGGTACAGAATTCAAGGCGTAGTCCATTCTTGTGTCATACTGTTGTTCAACCCATACGGGAAGATTCAAGTCGTCAGCGACATCTATCCTAATGTATAATGGACAGTTATTATGTGGAACGCTTAACTCATATATATAGAGATATGTGGGGGATTGTTGGTATTTTATTCTATGAGTTGTGTGTTCACAACATTCTATTGTTAAAAGATAGTCCCACATCGGAAAATCACACCAATATGTATCTCTATATATTACTTATGAAGGAATAGAGAGATGCACATGGGTTGAGGCCCAATGGAGGGTGCCATGTGGGGGGATTTTACATAGAGGTGAGAATAAGAAACCAACTTTTGGCCAAATGAAAATAGATTTAAATCTATTGGAGCTAAGCCCCGAAGGGGCTTAGCGACTCGGACTCGGACTCGGACTCGGACTCGGGCTTGGGCTTGGGCTAATGGGCTTTTGAGGCTTAATGTGGCTTTTTTATGGCACTTTGCACTTAGCACGACAGCTCGTCGCAAGGCGCATTGTGCGCTTTAGTTGCGCTCGTGCGCGAGCCTCTGCGCGGCCCTGCGTGGCGAGCGGGGCGTACGGAGCGTACGGAGCGTACGGGACGTACGGGTCGAGCGGGTCGAGTGGGCCGTTCAAAATATGTAACGTCCGCGGGTCTTGTGGGCTCAGATCCGGAAATGGCTCAGATCCAGAAAATCCGGATCTGGCATTAAACCAGGGCGTGCGTTCAGAATTTGAAAAGCCCATCTCGTGCCTATAATATCAGAAGCATCTCCTCTCTCCAAGGTTACAGAAAATACTCAGAAAATTTCCAAAGAGAGAGAAGTGCTGCTGCTGTTCCGAGGAGTCGACATTTTTGGCCAGCGTTCTAAAGTTCTCTTCGAACTTGCTGGTTCCTGGAGGCTTGTCCGTAAGGCGGATATAGCTTTGAGCGCCGGTGATCTTTCACCCCAACAGGCTTTCTTCTTCCTCCGTTGCCTTCGAGAATACTGTGGCTTCTCTTTAGAAGTTATACGGTTCAGTTGCCTTCGAGAAATATTACGAAATCTTTTTAGATTCTCGTAATACAACATCACCTTCTTTAGGGTGTTGTTGCTGGAAACATTGTCTTTACAATAGTTTCTGAAATCGTGTTTTTCCATTGATTGTTCGCCAAGGGACTAACACTCCTCACATGGCCGAGCGTCCCCGCCGAACTCCTCACTTGGCCATGCGACCCCCTCCTTGTCGTGAGCTGTTCTTTCCGCCATGTCGAGCTTGCGAATGTGTCAACGCCTTCCCCGTTGAGCCTCGGGACACCGTCGTCCTCAACAAACCGTAGCGGGAGGAGGAGGAGGTGACCATAGCAGCAAACCTCAAAAATTTACTTGCAAGTGTGCAGCTTTAGGGGACTCTCCGTCGAGCTCCTCCACATTTTCTCTACAAGTGAGAAGTGAACAAATGGAAAGACATCCCACTGTTTTTTGTCGCTGAGAGATCACTTACATTACAGTTGCAATTAAGTAACCAAACACACAAACTTCCAAATTCACCGCTCAGTTGGAGCAAAAGTGGCAGACTCACTGTTTTTTACAACCTTCTTACAACTACTCTCTTCCACCCCTTACACATGGATTCCACCGTATCCCACCACCACTCTCACCCCCCTGCTACATGGGCTCCACCCGGCCCCACCATTTCCCCCCTCCTCCAATCGAAGTCCGACACGTGTCCGGTTGTAGAAGAGTTGTAAAATTTGGTTGTAGGCATAGCAAAGCTCAAAATTTAATAGCAAGTGAGCAGCTTTACACAAGAAAATAGAGGAGAGTAAAATGAAAGTAAAGTTAATTTTTCCTTCCTTTGTTTGGATGAACAAAAAGTAGGGGAAGGAAAAGTTTAAAAACATTTTTTATTTGTTTATGGATAGAGGTATAATTACTACTTTCTCCTTGATATTCTCAAATGATGATTTAATATTAACTTTTTGAGGGGTGGTGGGGTAAATTCACTCAAATTCCTCTCATCTCTCTACATTTTCCTCCCACTTTTGGGAGAAAATTTTTTTGGTGGGACCCACCTACTTTTTCCTCTCAAATTTTCCTCCCCCATTTTCTCTCCTTTCCAAACACCATCAATTAAAATTTTCCTCTCACTTTCCCCTCAACTTTTTTCCTTCCTCCCATTTTCCACCATTCCCAAACAGTACCTTAAGGAACTTTCCGCCGAGCTCCTCCCCTTTTTCTCTGCAGGTGACAAGTGAACAAATGAGAAAAAAATCCATTGTTTTCTGTCAATGAGGGAACACTTACATTGCAGTTGCAATATAGGACTGTTTGGATAGATGTAATTCTTTGAAAGTGTAAAAGTGGTACTTGCAGCAAGTTGAGTTTCTGTGGACTTGCAGCAAGTGACACTTTCCAAAATGTGTTTGGATAGAATATTTTTTATCTGCTGCAAGTGAACAAAAATTGGTTTGGTGTTTGGATAGTTATTTAAGTAGAAAGTGGAAGTTTTTTTTGGAGATATGGTAAACCTAAGTCTGGTTACCCCCAATTCATTTAAACCTAAAATATCTCATTTAAACTTAAATGTTACAATATAAATTATTATAAATTATTATTATTATTATTATTATTATTATTATTATTATTATTATTATTTTATAAATTATTATTAATATAGTTTATTATTAATTATTATTGTTATTAACATTAGCACTATTATTATTATTATTATTATTAAAATTTAAATTAATTACCATAATTTAGCTACTGTTTCTTAGACAAAAAATATGTGTTTAAAATCAAAATTTAACAAGCAATTTCACATAATATTTAAGCTTAATATTATTATTAAGCTAATGCCACCAACCCATCCTAAACCACATATCATTTTCTTCTATCCAGCTCATGACAACTATCATTTTCCATAGAAGGAAAATTTAAGCCACCTATAATTTTCTTTACAGCTGCCACTCATTCTCTCCTCTCACTCTTTCTTCTTCTCCATCCATTCCACGCCGCGGGTGCCATGAAGTTCGACGCCGCAGGAGCAACTCGGCACCTCCACCTCCTCCATCTCCCTCCACCTCCTCCATGAAGTTCGACGATGCCGCCACCCTTCTCAAATTTGCCATCGCCGGTGCTCACCATTGACGGAGCTTCGGACGTCAACGACTTTGATCTCTCCTCCGGCAGCGATTACGTGCTCCAGCGAGTCCGCGGTCCGTCCAGATCCGCCTCGAGATTGTCCACTTGCAGCTGAGTTCCTTCACATTTTTGATGTATCTGGAGTGTAGAAAAAAAGAAGGGACATTAACTGCATTGTGTCAGAAAGCACCCACTTGCAACATAGTTACAATCCGTTACCAAACGCTGAAACTGTTAACTGCAACGCTCACTTGCAGCAGAAACCAGAAGTTGCTGGGGAGTTTTCTCCAACCAAACAGACCTATGTGACCAAACACATAAACCTCCCAAATTCACCGCCAAGTTGCATCAAAAGTGGCAGACTCCCTCCAATTTTACTTCACCTACTTCCATACTTCAAGGTTAAGCACGATTTAAAACGTTCTCTCATAATAAGGAGTAACCACCCAAGTTCCTAAGAAGAGTCACATTTAGCTGATGAGAACGCAAAATAAGTGAGCCGAGTTCAATGAAATCATAATTGACATGGAAATTTTACTGATGCATGGATACAGATAAGTTTGAAGGAGGCCCATATAGGTCCAAGCCTCCTAGCTCATGTGGTTAGGAGAAGCGGCTCACTTGGGAAAGGTCCCAAGTTCGAGCCCTCTTTCGGACACGGACGGCTGGGTGGTCGCGGGACGGCCATGGTCCGGTGCTGGGGGCCCAAAAAAATAGACATAAAAAAAGGAGGCCCATCTAGTCAATAGGGAAAAAACACATCGAATAAATTGGGAATTTAACCAAAAAGGGAGCGAGACCTGCTTTATCTATCAATACCAAGATCTCAAGAATTCACCCGAAGTCAATATACATATGTGTCTCAATCTATAAGAAGTTCGCATTAGCTAACATGTATTCCACCTGAACAAATGGCTTACACCATAGTTTGCAGTATCGTCCAGTATCAGGCAATACTGATCCGATATGGCCGATACCGATACAATTTGGTATGTCACGGTCCGATATCCGATACCGACATCAGGTCTCTTTCTCGGTCAATTTGGAAAATAAAATTGAACGAAAAAGACCGATCAGCAATGGTGTAGAGGCATAATAAGGTTGTATAGAAGAAGAAAATATATATAGTTAGCATGTAAACTAATCGGTAAGGGTGAGTATTATTTCAATCAATTTCAAAACTACTAAGAAACAACAATGAGAATAGTAATAAACAACAACAGTTTTTGGTGCAAGTGCAACTTGTGCCCACTTAAATTGTGTATGGCCCCGGTCACACTTGCGCCACACACAAAATTTAAAGTGGTACGTCAGTGTGACTGGTGCCCAATTTTTGGTTTCGTTTGGCGCCAGTTAAACTGATGTCCCATCCTCCTCCATGCAAAATTTCCAAACTTATCATGTTCTATACAATTAACACAAAATTCTTACCCCCAAATGAAATTTGCTGAACTATAAAAGGTAAGAAAAAACTTGTTAATAAAATAGTGAGTTCTTCACCAACTCCTACGCGAAAGAAGCTAATATATACTACTATATAATGAGAAAAATCCAAATTTACCATGAATTTTTCCTTAAAGACAGCTTACGAGAGTTATCATTTAGTCTTCCTAAATAATCTTAAAACAATATATATAATAATATGACAATACTAATATAATAATAAATTTAGAATAGTTAACATAGCTGTTTTTTATTTTTTCTAAGTACTCTTGAAATAATATATATATATATATATATATATATATATATATATATATATATATATATATATATATATATATAACAAAATTATAGTATAATATAATAATAATTTTATATTAGTTAATGTAGCTGCATGTTTTTTAGTCTTCCTAAGTAGTAGTCTTAATAAAAAAAATAGGATAATTACAACACTCATTTTTTTTTATCTTTCTAATAATAATCTATAAAATACGTACAACTGACGTGCATATATATACTAGTCTAGTTTTTATAATCCAAAAGGAAGTTGTGTTGACAGCTGAGATGGCTACATCCTGATCAAAGACTTCTGTGCAATTTATAATATACTTGAATGACCAAAACCCTACAAATGTGAAGGTGTACATCAAGAGTACAGCCCCTGGCTTTTGCACTCTCTTGTGTTTTTGCTTGTGGTTGTTTTGCTTTAAAAACTAGAAAGATAGTCCCACATTGGAAAAACCAAATGGATGGTATATATCTATATAAAGCTTTGCTTGTGTTGATAGATCACATGAAATGTGGAGAGGCACATTGTAGTACCCCGCTTTCGATAGGCGACGAACTTCATAATATGCTTGCGCCAAGTCAGATCGGTCGAAAACTTAGATGGCCATCTGATTCGATCGCTGAGCTTGGTAAACGATAACACCTTGCGGCATCGATCAAATCGATTTGGACGGACGTTACGAGAATCGATCCAACTAATGGAACGACTTCAGTTGGAATAAGTCCTAGATCCAGCGGGCTGCGTCTCCGCGAGTAAGCTCTATATAAGAGTCCCTTCGACGGGACCGGACCATTGTATGGTTTTCTTGGAGCTTTTGCCGCTTGGTTTTGATGAAAGTGCTTTCGCGTCGTTTTCTGAATGAATCTACAAATTTCGAAGCGAAGGAAAAAGAAGAAATTCTAACTAAGTGTTGGTGCCATTACAGAGCTCGCGTAACTAAAGCTTGAACGTTGCGAAGCGCTTCAACGGTCGGCACGATCAAAGTACTTGGTGGGTGATTCGGCCCCTTTTTTTTACTCTGCCCCGCAAACGAAATTCCTTTGCCTCAAATTCATTCAAATCGACGATGCCAAGTTAAATACATGCCAATCCACTAAGGTCAAGAACTCGAAAAAATGTATCGATTTAGAGTAATCTACTCTGAAAATACAAGTTTCGTGCATAAACGAGAAAATTTAAGGTTCTAGTAAAAAGATAGACTATTTCATGTGCTGCAAAATAGTGTGAAACGTCGATCGTGGCTTATGATGCCTCGAGCAATTTGGTGCCTACGGGACGCTAAATCGGGAGTATGACTTTGGGGAAAATGAATCGTTGCATGAGTTGGAAAAAATGATAATGCCGTTCAATACTGTCCACGCTATATAAATATGTTTGCATATATTAAACTGTTCACGCATTGGCATTGTCATGGACAGCTTGTGCACAAGTTGGTTTTCCTCGAAACGGTATCCGGGACATCGGAACCGATTCGTCCTAGGGGGAATAATTTATTGTGCTTTGGCGCGAGGCATGCAGGACAGTAAGGCTTGCAACCTAGGCTGAAAGGGTAGCGTCGCATGCCAATTTTGATTAAGTCCCAAGTGGTGCGTAACACCAATGACCACATGTAAAATAGTAGCATGCTCACCTATTGTCTTATGCAGGTATAATTACTATCTCTATTTTATGCAGGAATGAGCACGGCCGTGGTAAGAATTGTGATAAGTTGTTATGCTTCAATGTAGGCTTTATTACTTCAAAGATGGCTATCGATATGAATTGAATTCATTTAGTTCTAATAGAAAGAAAACTCTAAAGCATACCTACTTTAACAATCAGAGTCGGTTTAGACGAGTGGGTTCGTATCGTCCACTTAGCAAGTGTGCTAGCCCCCTCCCCAATTCCCTAGGTACGGCGAGAGCTCTAAACTGAAGCTGAAGTGCGGAGAGGCATTTTGAAGCTCTTCCTATTTTGAAGTATTTTGAAGCCAATTCATCGTAGGCTTATGTATAGAGGGGCGAATGTATGGAACGACAAGTGTTGTCACGCCCCAGTACCGGAATATTGAGACGGACTAGGCCAGCTACTCCATATGAGGTATATAAACGTCTTACGGCGATTATGGCTGTCAAGAGACAAGGGGGTGCATGCTACAATCAAGTCTCCTATGGTCTCACAGAGCATCTATGTCTCAATCAATCAAAACAAGAAGCAGTAAATAATGATCATATAAGACAATACAGTAAGGCGTCCCCGACGCTTCATCAATATGATTCATGAGCCTAGCTATACAAAATGATAAGCTAGTGCCGAGAGTCGATAGTACATAACCGTAGTCAGCTGCAGTCTGATTTAATTACAATTATGTAAAGGAAACTAATGCCCAGAACAGCCGGCTAAACAGGTGCCGGTGGCTAAATGCCAAGTACAAAATAGAAGATATCAGAGCGGAGAAGAAGAAACCCACTCATGGTCCCTGGCGCCCATACTCCTGGTGTGCACCATTGTTCGGGTAGAAGGCTGGATCCTCTGGCACTGCTACGAGATCTGGCCAAACAAAACCAGCGGGGTCAGGCTCCGAATAGCAAGTACCACAAGGTAGCACAAAAGAGTGAGCTAAAACCCAAGCGTAATAATAATAAGACATGATTCACGAGTTATAGGCTTATACCATATCATCGAGACAATACGACACCCTTACAACCAAACAAGGACAAACGGTGCCAATATCATACCGAGATAAGATATATCCTATAACCATGGACAGGTGAAGGGCTTCTGGTCGCGACTTCTATCCATAGCCTATCGCAGCACAATAGTCCAACCCAACAACCAAACAAGGACATGGGTTGGACCACGCACCACAATAGTACATGTTCCTCAGTTGCTAACAGAAGAAAACATATCACAAAACAAGTCAGCTTATAAGCGGCCAATCAATCCTACGGCTTTCTATGATTTGTCTGGATTATCTCATTAATACAAATTATAGGAATCCTCAGATCATGTCAACCCAGCAGGGCTAGCCAAACCATTATATATACGCAAGCACGAAATGCACCGGTCCCTCGAAAGGCCACCGCGCTAGAACAAGCAGTAACGGTTCCATCTCTCCTGTAGGAAGAGCTGGCTCGGCATTCACAAATCAGATACTGCACTCCACTAGTGCGGATGACTATACAGTATCCGAGGCGGCCAACCCGACGTGCCAGGACGGGACCCAGGGCGGCTAGTATGGCACGATCTCGAGATTCTGTTCCCTCCCAATGCTTCTACCGATTTAAGTTGCTTAGCTTAACTCTATCTTGATATTGGAATTACATGTCGTGGTCACATGGTCATCCTCCTATATGTCGTACCATAGTACGTGTACCCTAAGTGTGAATCCACATCGGCTCAATCTAGATCCATGCTTAGTATAATGCATCAAACAACAATCATTATACCACGATACTATTACTGACCAATTACCATGACTGTGCTGGAAGGTACACATGTATTGACATATAACACGAATGATTACGTAGCACGTAGAGTCACACCTCAGTACACTCATTAAATAGCACCGCAGTGCATACTAATATTGTATCTCAATACACACTTAGAAAATGTACCAGCACGTATACAAGTAATCAGGTCAGGAACACGGTCAAGTCAGGAAGTTACGTAGACCCCTCGTGACATAAAAGTCACACATGAATTCTGGTTAAAGTGAGACATGAAGGTCCTTGAAGCCAAGACAAAGATCTACAACTTTTATGTTGGGAGTTGGGAGAAATTCTGGCCACGAATCAGCCAAATAGGACATAAAACATACAAAAACAACCAACATAGGCACTATGAGCGACAGTAGATGGATGTCCATCTATGCGGCAGGGTAAACAAAATCTCATGCGGCAGTAGATGGGTACTCATCTATGCGGCTGGGTAAATGGGTACCCATCTATGCGGCAACATAGATAGAATCTCATGCGGCAGGGTAAACAAAATCTCATGCGGCAGTAGATGGGTACTCATCTATGCGGCTGGGTAAACAGAATCCCATGCGGCAGTAGATGGGTACTCATCTATGCGGCAGGGTAAACAAAATCTCATGCGGCAGTGTAAACAAAATCTCATGCGGCAGTAGATGGGTACTCTTCTATGCGGCTGGGCAAACAGAATCCCATGCGGCAGTAGATGGGTACTCATCTATGCGGCTGGGTAAGTGGGTACCCATCTTCTCCGAAAATCTGAGAAGGATGGCCATGGAACCCACAGCTTCCAAGCTCCATAAAACCTTCACTCTAAGTCCAAATTTGGACTTCCATAGGTCAAAATGGAGTAGAACGAAATTCTCTACAACATAGAACAACTAAATTTTGAAAACAAAGAAGTTTGATAGATCAAAACCCAATAAAACTGAAAATGGCACAAACTTAGATCTACACAAAACTCGCCATTAAAATTAAAAACTCCAAGAACTAAACTTGTAGAGGATGATGAGAAGAACAATATAGGCAAATCATATCAAAGAAAAATCAAGAAATAAAAAATGCAAGAATCTCTCCATTTGGTGCAAGATGTACTTGCCTCTCTCCAATGGCTAGGGTTTTGGTGGAGGAAGAAAGAAAATGAGAGTTGTGAGGAGAGAGAAGAGAAGAGGGGTTTAAGTATCAAGTCATGTTAATCTCCCACCATCCATTCCTCCCTACACAATCTAGACCATCCATGCTTATCATGTTGAACCAAGTTAAACCAAGTTGGTTCAACATGAGCAAAATAAACCAAGAGCTAAGTAAAAGTAGAAATAAAATACAGAAAAATAATTAGCATAAAATTAAAGAAATTAGATACAGAATAAATGCATGATAAATATTAAATAAATACATTCAAGCAGTACACATATTAAATACGTATTCTGGGAACGGGGAGTGACATATCTACCCTCCTTAGAAAAATTTTATCCTCGAAATTTCGATAAGGCTAGTCGAGCGCGCTCTCAGATCACGAAATACACTCATGACATAAAGCAAGCACAATTATCAAACAACACATGACATATGAACAGATTATGAAAGAAAGAACAATTAAGTAAAAGCACAAATAATAATCATACCCTAGTAGGAAAGTGATCGAAGACATACGAATAAAATATGCCTCCCAAGTCAGTTGGGTAGGAATTCGTCCTCGAGGTCCTATACTGACTCCCAAAGTGGACAAGGGTCAACGCTTGAGATAAGTCAGTACCAATGACTTAGTCAAGAACAAGACTCTCTCCAGGACATACTCTCATAGTCAGGACACATGATAGATATCACGTATCACATGATACGAGAGCAGATGAGTGAGATGAGAAAGTCGCCTTCACTTTTCGAATATAGAACTCAAAGAATTATGAATAATACTCAAACTTACCCACAATCTGACCGCCTTCGGCCAACCTCTGCTCTAATACTCCAAATTCTACCTGCCTCTGCCCCTGATGGACTCTCTACTGCTACCTTCCCTGGCCCTGCTGTTGTGGCCTCTGCTGTCCAACCTGATGCGGTCCTACCTGATGGTGCGCTTGTCGGTACTTCTGAGCTTGCGTCAGTAATGGGCGCTGGGCTAGTGGCCTCACTGCTAGTACTGGCCCTTGATACGGTGCTACCTCTGGAGCTGGCAACGCCGAAAACTATTGAGCTGGCACTCCTGGCCTCTGTATCTGTGGGCACGTAGCTATACGATGGTCTGAACCCCCACATCTCAAGCACTGCCCATTCGCTAACCGACACACTTCCCGGGTATCCCCTCCCTTACCACAATAAGTACAACCCACTGGTGCCTCCTGACGTTGCTGGTGCCTCGGTTGCTGCTGTCGAACTGGTGCCGTCACAACTGTTGGGACCGGAACTGCATCATAAATACGGACGCCTGGCGCTGGTGCTGACGGTCCGAGGTACTGCTCCTCCTCCCGTACTCTGCGTATGAGACCTCTTCTGGCCTCTGCGGCTCAACTGGCTCATGCTCGATAACATTCTCGATGTGAATCTGTCCAGGTAGAGGGGCTACCCCTTGCGGATCTCTGACTGGTCCCTGCTCTACTGGATTCTCTTCCATGCCGGCTCCTCCAATAGCCGAGAATGATGTGACCCTAAAAGAAAGGATACAAGGTATCAAAAGATAGGACGAGAAGGAATCGAAGATGACAATCAAGTTAGCAATCAAGGTGGAAGAAAGAGAAGACGAATCTGGAGATCAAAGGAAACATGTTTTGATTGAGACTCCTATAACCGCAATACCCCATAAGTCTAAAAAAACAGACCTGTATGGGCCACCAATAAAACCTTGTCACGCCCCAGTACCGGAATACTGAGATGGACTAGGCCAGCTACTCCATATGAGGTATATAAATGTCATACGGCGATTGTGGCTGTCAAGAGACAAGGGGTACATGCTACAATCAAGTCTCCTATGGTCTCACAGAGCATCTATGTCTCAATCAATCAAAACAAGAAACAGTAAATAATGATCATATAAGACAAAGCAGTAAGGCGTCCCCGACGCTTCATCAATATGAATCATGAGCCTAGCTATACAAAATGATAAGCTAGTACCGAGAGTCCATAGTACATAACCATAGTCAGCTGCAGTCTGATTTAATTATAATTATGTAAAGGAAACTAATGCCCAGAACAACCGGCTAAACAGGTGCCAGTGGCTAAATGTCAAGTACAAAATAGAAGATATCAGAGCGGAGAAGAAGAAACCCACTCATGGTCCCTGGCGCCCATACTCCTGGTGTGCACCATTATTCGGGTAGAAGGCTGGATCCTCTGGCGCTGCTACGAGATCTGGTCAAACAAAACCAGCGGGGTCAGGTCCCGAATAACAAGTACCACAAGGGAGCACAAAAGAGTGAGATAAAACCCAAGCGTAATAATAATAAGACCCGATTCACGAGTTATAGACTTATACCATATCATCGAGACAATACGACACCCTTACAACCAAACAAGGACAAACGGTTCCAATATCGTGCCGAGATAAGATATATCCTATAACCATGGGCAGGTGAAGGGCTTCTGGTCGCGACTTCGATCCATAGCCTATCGCAGCACAATAGCCCAACCCAACAACCAAACAAGGACATGGGTTGGACCACGTACCACGATAGTCCATGTTCCTCAGTTGCTAACAGAAGAAAACATATCACAAAACAAGTCAGCTTATAAGCGGCCAATCAATCCTACGGCTTTCTATGATTTGTCTGGATTATCTCATTAATGCAAATTATAGGAATCTTCAGATCGTGTCAACCCAGCAGGGCTAGCCAAACCATTATATATACGCAAGCACGAAATGCACCGATCCCTCGAAAGGCCACCGCGCTAGAACAAGCAGTAATGGTTCCAGCTCTCCTATAGGAAGAGCTGGTTCGACATTCACAAATCAAATATTGCACTCCACTAGTGCGGATGACTATACAGTATCCGAGGCGGCCAACCCGATACGCCAGGACGGGACCCAGGAAGGCTAGTATGGCACGATCTCGAGATTATGTTCCCTTCCAATGCTTCTACCGATTTAAGTTGCTTACCTTAACCCTATCTTGATATTGGAATTACATGTCGTGGTCACATGGTCATCCTCCTATATGTCGTACCATAGTACGTGTACCCTAAGTGTGAATCCACATCAGCTCAATCTAGATCCATGCTTAGTGTAATGCATCAAACAACAATCATTATACCACGACACTATTACTGACCAATTACCATGACTGTGCTGGAAGGTACATATGTATTAACATATAACACGAATGATTACGTAGCACGTAGAGTCACACCTCAGTGCGCTCACTAAATAGCACCACAGTGCATACTAATATTGTATCTCAATACACACTTAGAAAATATACCAGCACGTATACAGGTAATCAGGTCAGGAACATGGTCAAGTCAGAAAGTCACGTGGACCCCTCGTGACACAAAAGTCATACATGAATTCTGGTTAAAGTGAGGCATGAAGGTCCTTGAAGCCAAGACAAAGATCTATAACTTTTATGTTGGGAGTTGGGAGAAATTCTGGCCACGAATCAGCCAAATAGGACATAAAACATACAAAAACAACCAACATAGGCACTATGAGCGACAGTAGATGAATGTCCATCTATGCGATAGGGTAAACAAAATCCCATGCGGCAGTAGATGGGTACTCATCTATATGCGGCTGGGTAAATGGGTACCCATCTATATGGCAACATAGATAGAATCTCATGCGGCAGGGTAACAAAATCTCATGCGACAGTAGATGGGTACTCATCTATGCGGCTGGGTAAACAGAATCCCATGCGGCAGTAGATGGGTACTCATCTATGCGGCAGGGTGAACAAAATCTCATGCGGCAGTGTAAACAAAATCTCATGCGGCAGTGTAAACAAAATCTCATGCGGCAGTAGATGGGTACTCATCTATGCGGCTGGGCAAACAGAATCCCATGCGGCAGTAGATGGGTACTCATCTATGCGGCTGGATAAGTGGGTACCCATCTTCTCCGAAAATATGAGAAGGATGGCCATGGAACCCACAGCTTCCAAGCTCCATAAAACCTTCACTCTAAGTCCAAATTTGGACTTCTATAGGTCAAAATAGAGTAGAACAAATTCTCTACAACATAGAACAACTAGATTTTGAAAACAAAGAAGTTTGATAGATCAAAACCCAAGAAAATCGAAAATAGCACAAACTTAGATCTACACATAACTCGCCATTAAAATCAAAAGCTCCAAGAACTAAACTTGTAGAGGATGATGAGAAGAACAATATAGGCAAATCATATCAAAAAAAATCAAAAAATAAAAAATGCAAGAATCTCTCCATTTGGTGCAAGATGTACTTTTCTCTCTCCAATGGCTAGGGTTTTGGTGGAGGAAGAAAGAAAATGAGAGTTGTGAGGAGAGAGAAGAGAAGAGGGGTTTAAGTATCAAGTCATGTTAATCTCCCACCATCCATTCCTCCGTACACAATCTAGACCATCCATGCTTATCATGTTTAACCAAGTTAAACCAAGTTGGTTCAACATGAGCAAAATAAACCAAGAGCTAAGTAAAAGCAGAAATAAAATACAAAAAAATAATTAGCATAAAATTAAAGAAATTAGATACAGAATAAATGCATGATAAATATTAAATAAATATATTCAAGCAGTACACATATTAAAATACGTATTCTGGGAACGGGGAGTGACAAGTGTTAGTTCAGGCAACTTGTCGAGTTTATTTTTTTTGTTTCAATCAATGTAGCCGCAACGGCATCCAATATAATTACGACTTGCACTTCATTGCAAGCTTTGAATAAAAAGCATATTTCTATCTTTCTAAACTGTATCTTATATTCTGATATAATTTATGAAGTTTCAACTTGGTGTTTCAATATAAACAAATCAACGTAACGTTCTTGTCTTGTACGAGTGCAATTCCAGACTCGTACGGCATCATGCCTTAGCGAGGACGATTGATTCGGCATAATAATATCGGGAAAGAACGGTATGTCGACTCGGGGCGTGACAAATTGGTATCAGAGCACAGTTATATTTTCTCAAATTTTTAAAAGATATTTTATTATTGAAATGTTCGTTGCGATTGCTCGATTGAATGCTTGTCGACATGCTGCATGAAATAAAAGTTCCACACAGGTTAGCCCGTAGATATTTTAAAAAATACTAACGGGTTTACTTTGTTTTGTAGGAATGACTAAAAAATAAGAATAATCCTGGCACAACAACCCAAACTGTGGATAGTACGTCAAGTTCAAGGGGTACTGGCCCTAGAGAGACGAAGATGGAAAAAATGCTACAGTTGATGGAGCTGCAGCAGCAACAGCTTCAGATGCAAATCAAAGTCCAATTTGATGCGCAGCAGAAGCAAATGGACGACCTAACGTAGATCGTGAGCAAGATGGGGGGCAATACCAAAGCAACGGTCGTGGTATCCGAAGAGAGACAAGATGTTCAAGATGAAGTCAAGGAAGAAGCTCAACCGCAAATGATAAACTTTCTTCCTTGTTCAAAGTAAAGGAGTTCAACAAGATGAATCCACCTAAATTCAATAGCCGAGCAGAGCCTGATGTGATAGTGGGGTGGCTCGCGGAGATGGAGGACTTATTTAATCTGCTTAGCATTGAAGGTCCCCAGAGGCTAACATGTGCGACGTTACAACTACAACTGAGGGCGTACGACTGGTGGACAGCTAAGAAGCAGGAAATCTACGAAACCGATCCTGATACTAAGATTTCCTGGAAAATGTTCAAGGTGGCCTTTCTTGAACAGTACGTTCCTCGCGCCATCCGTCGACAGAAGATGGATGAGTTCATGATGTTGAGGCAAGAGAATATGACTGTTGAAGATTATGATACAAGCTTCTCAAAACTTGTAAAATTTGTCGGCGCCTTCCTACCCAATAAAGAAGAATGGTGCGAGCGTTTTCAACAAGGCCTCAACGACGAATTGTGTAGGGACGTCATAAATCAGCGATGCCGAACTTATCGTAAATCCTACGAAGTTGCATTCGATAGTGAGCGAATCTTCGACCGTATGTCACAACGAGTCGTACCGGTCGTCCGCAACAATTTTAATAAATGACCTAACGACGTCAGGGGATCGGGGGTGCCAAAGCGTCAAAACACGTTTGAGAATCGAGGTCATTTCTGCAGTAAATTACGATAGATACGGCAAGCATGGGCGCCGAGCACCCGATTGTAAATTGAGAACATGCTTCAAGTGTGGCGAGCTAGGCCACTTTAGTCAATTCTGTCAGAAGGGAAAGCCAAATCAACACCCCCCAAGAAATGTTCCAAATTCGCATAAAGCGCCTACACTACAAGGTGCGAATGCGGTACCAGTGAACCCGCCGAATCAATGCCATAGATGGCAAGGCCGAGTCTATGGATTGACTAGAGACGAGGCGTTTGGGTCCGATACTATTGTAACAGGTATATTACTCTACAAAAATATAACTGCTCGTGTACTATTCGATTTGGGTGCAACACATAGTTTTATATCTGCTGATTATGCGAAAGAAAATAAAATAACCATGCAATTACTAGATATGGACATTAACGTTAGCACTCCATAAGGAGTCGATATGCCTGCGAACTTTATTTGTAGGAACGGCCACATTTGCGTCGGGGGAAAAATCTATCCTTGGAAGCCGTCGTACTAGACATCAAATAGTACGACATAATCCTGGGCATGGATTGGTTGGGTGCTTGTCATGCAACAATCGAGTTCGCGGAGAAGAGAGTGGTATTTCATCTTTCTGGCGAGACAGAGTTCTCATATTCGTATGGTACAGTCTCGAAGACGGCAATAATGGTATCGACAATCTCGGTAAGGCGTATGTTGCATTCCGGCTGCGTAGGATACTTGGCATCAGTTTGAGATACGCGGAAGGATATTCCAGACACAATGTGGACTGATGTTGTGGTAGATTTTCCCGACGTTTTTTTTGACGAGATGCCCGGGATGCCGCTGGATCGAGAAATAGAATTCAGCCTCGACAACTTTTCGAATACACGACCGATATCAAAAGTGTTTTACCGAATGGCTCCAGCAGAATTGATAAAACTGAAGGTGCAATTACAAGAGTTGCTAGACCGCAGATTTATTCGCCCTAGCGTCTCTCCGTGGGGAGCTCCCTTATTGTTTGTGAAGAAGAAGGATGGATCGATGCGGCTATACATCGACTATTGTGAACTCAACAAGGCGACCATGCGGAACAAGTATCCTTTGCCACGAATCGACGACTTGTTTGACCAACTGCAAGGCACGTCAATATTTTCAAAAATCGATCTTCGTTCAGGCTATCATCAGTTGAAGATCCAAGTCCGATGACATATCGAAGTCTGCCTTCCGCACTCGATATGGTCATTATGAATTCCTAGTCATGTCGTTCGATTTGATGAATGCCCCAGCCGCTTTCATGAATCTGATGAACCAAGTCTTTCGACCCCAAATCGATAAATTTGTAGTCGTGTTCATCGACGATATCCTTATCTACTCAAAGAATCGAGAAGAGCATGCAGAAAACTTGAAGACGGTATTACAGACTCTGTATGAAAATAAATTATATGTCAAGCGGAGTAAATACGAGTTTTGGATGAGTAGCATGACATTCCTCAGACATGTAATCTCTGCCGAAGGTGTCACGATGGACCCAAGGAAGATTGAGGCAGTGGTAGATTGGAAACGACCTACCTCGGCTAGCGATATTCAGAGTTTTCTGGGCTTAGCAGGCTACTATCGAAGATTCGTACGGAGCTTTTCAAAACTAGCATCGCCTCTGGCTCGCCTCACAAAAAAGGAGTAGTATTTGAATGGAGTAACGACTGTGAATCCAGCTTTCAAGAGTTTAAGCAACGGCTCGTCTCAGCTCCAATCCCTGCACTTCCAGATGGTCCAGAAGCCTTTCAGATGTTCATCGACGCATCGAAAACTGGCCTCGGGTGCGTAATCATACAGAGAGATAAAGTCATCTCCTATGCTTCACGGCAGTTGAAGCAGCACGAGAAAAACTATCCGACGTACGACCTAGAATTGGCGACGATCGTGTTTGCATTGAAGCTCTTGCGACACTACCTCTATGGTATGGTTTACAGAATCTACACAGATCATAAAAGCCTGAAATACTTGTTTATGCAACGAGAACTCAACTTACGGCATCGACGTTGGCTCGAACTCATAAAAGATTACGAGCTAACGATCGAGTATATGTCGGGTAAGGGAAACGTTGTAGCTGACGCGCTTAGCAGAATGTTTATAGGATCACTGGCCATAAATAATGAGATACGGCGAGACCTTGAAGCGATGGGTATCAAACTCGGAATTGAGTATCGACACCTGCACCTAGCTCAGTTGAAACTAGGGTCCAGCCTGCTTAGCAAAATAAAGGCCGTACAGAAAGCCGATTCATTTCTGAAGAAGATGTACGAGCTGATTTCAACAGGAAGGACGACTGCCTTTGCGAAACACGGAGACAGGACAATGCGACTAAAAGAAAGGCTCTGCATTCCTGAAACTGCCGAACTCAAAAAAGAAATTCTGACGGAGGCACATTATGCGAAGTTCTCGTTACATCCTGGAAGCACCAAGATGTACAAGGACTTGCGCACAAACACTTGGTGGCACGACATGAAGAAAGACGTGGCTACTTTTGTGTCGCAGTGCATGGCATGTCAGCAAGTGAAGGCAGAATACCAAAGGCTAGGCGGAGAGCTGCAGAACCTCATAATTCCCGAGTGGAAGTGGGATAACATCTCGATAGATTTCATTATGGGATTTCCGAAGACGCCGCGGAGGAATGATACGATTTGGGTCATTGTTGATAGCTTGACCAAGTCGGCTCACTTCATCGCAATTAAAGTAGGATGGAGCGTCAACCGGTTAGCGCAAATCTATACCGACGAGATTGTTCGACTGTACGGGGTACCAGCCTCAATAATTTCGGACAGAGACGGGCGATTCCTATCGCATTTTTGGACGAGCATGCAAGCGGCAATGGGGACCAAACTAAATTTTAGTTCTGCGTACCACCCCCAAACAGACGGTCAGACGAAGAGGGTAAATCAAATCTTAGAGGATATGTTGCGTCTGTGTGCGATCGATTTAAAGACTAGTTGGGATACGCATTTGTCGTTTGCAGAGTTTGCATATAACAACAGTTATCAGTCGAGCATTCAAATGGCTCCATATGTAGCGCTCTATGGGAGGAAGTGTCGTTCTCCAATATACTGGGATGAAGTCAGAGAGCGACAAGTGCTCGGACCGGAACTGGTGGAGCAAGCCGTCGAGAAGGTCTGCTTGATCCTAGATAGACTCTGTATCACGCAAAGTCGACAAAAGAGCTACGCAGATCTTCGTCGACGACCGCTAGAATTTTTGGTCGGGGATCATGTGTTTTTGAAAGTAACGCCCATGCGTGACATGATGCGGTTCAGCGTCAAAGGCAAATTGAGTACAAGATTTGTAGGCCCTTTCGAAATCATAGAGCGAGTTGCAACGGTTACTTATCAGATCGTACTACCTCCTGTCTTGGCTGATGTGCACGATATTTTTCATGTTTCATAACTTCGAAAATACGTGCACGATCTAAGTCACGTGGTTAGCTTCGATCAGTTGGAGCTACATTCTGACTTGTCTTACTCGGAGGAGCATATTCAAATTTTGGATCGTAAGGAGAAAGTATTACAAAATCGGTCGATGTCCTTGGTCCGCGTGCATTGGCGGAACCATTCAGTTGAAGAGTCGACGTGGAAAATGGAGGCGGAGATGAAGGAGAGGTACCCTTCATTGTTTGTCTAAATTAAGGTCAGACACTTGTTCTTAAGTTTCGGGATGAAACTTTTTCTTAGTGGTATATTATGTAGTGCCCCGCTTTTGATAGACGACGGACTTCATAATATGCTTGCGCCGAGTCAGATCGGTCGAAAACTTAGATGGCCATCTGATTCGATCGCTGAGCTTGGTAAACGATAACACCTTGTGGCATCGATCAAATCGATTTGGATGGACGTTACGAGAATCGATCCAACTAATGGAACGACTTCTGTTGGAATAAGTCCTAGATGCAGCGGGCTGCGTCTCGGCGAGTGAGCTCTATATAAGAGTCCCTTTGACGGGACCAGCCTGTTGTATGGTTTTCTTGGAGTAATACTCTCTTCGTGCAATCAATTACGGCCAGGAATATGATTAGGGTTTTGACCTTTCTCTATAAATACTCTCTTCGTGCCTTCATTAAGGACTTACGCCAAAACAAAGAGACGAAGAGAGAAGTGTTACCGTCGCCATTGAAGTCCCAAGGAGTTATTCGAGTTCGTAAAGGAGGTGACAGCGAGCGTTCCAGAAGTTCTTTCGAACTTGCTAGTTCTAGGGAGCATATCGCAATTGGGCAAATCTTGCTTTGAGCAACGGTGATCTTTATCACCCCAATAAAGTCGTTGCATCAACTCTGGTTGAGAGCGATTATTCATATTGTTGCATCAACTCCGGTTGAGAGCGATCATTCATCTCATTGCATCAACTTCGGTTGAGAACGAGTATTCATTTCTCTATGAGGAGAACAAATTTTTTATCTTTCTGGAAATAAGAGTTCGAGATCTCCATTTTCTATTAAAAGATCTGTTTCGGGAATAACAATCTCAAAGTAAGATTCAAATCTGATAGAGAACAACCGTGCACAACTTCTTGATACAAGTTTTAAACTTGAGAAGTTTAACGAGGAGCATTTTAACGTCTGGAAGAGAAAGGTCAGCCTTAATCTTCAACTCATGGGCATCGACTATGTGTTGACAGATACTGAGCCTTTGATTCTAGAGGGTGAAAAATGCTCGAAGGGTTGCTGAAGCCATAACTTTGCAGTCGAAGTGGAGGCGGGATAACAACCTCTGCAAGTTGTTGATCCAGAAATCCATGGAGGACTCTCTAGCGGAGTCATACAGCAAGACGGTCAATGAAAAGGATGTCTGGGAGTCTGTAGAGAATCTCTACAAGGTAGATGAGAACAAGAACAAGATCCACGAGACCAAAAAGGTCTGAAGGATGCGGTTTGAGGACGAAAAAATCATGTTGCCTCAAGTCAAGGAATTCTTCAAGTTACGTCAGAAGCTGACGGATGACGGCATACCCTTGGTCGATGCTTTTGTCGTTGGAGGTATTATCGCCAAGCTCCCACCTGGGTGGAGCAACTTCATCATGAACATGCACCGCAAGAAGATGGAGGTGGATCTGGAACGCCTCTTGCATTGGATATATGTTGAAGACCAGTTGAGGGCTCAACTCAAAGTGGACGCCTTGTCCAAGCAGATGGCTAAGGCAAATATTGTGCAAGAAGGAAGTTCTAAAGGGAAGCAGAAGGCTCCCTACCAAAAGAAGAAAGACATTCACCATCTGAAGGTGAAGTCGGCTCAGTTCAAGCCCAAGTCTAAAGAACTTGGGACTTGTTTCAACTGTGGCAAGAAAGGCCACTGGAAGATGGACTGCAAAGAAAAACCAAAACCAAAGGAGCAAGGTGAGGCTAACTTTGTTGCTATGATTGCGCAGGTTGACTCAGCTGGGATTGACATGGACTGGTGAATAGGTACTAGGACCTCGTGTCATGTTTGCTCAAAGAAGGAGTGGTTCACCACGTACCAACCTGTCTCTGAGAAGGTTATGGTGGCAAACCAGACACTAGATGAAGCATGTACCGACCATAGCCAAGAACCTGGTCTCGGAAAGTCTGCTCTACAACGCAGACTTGAGGATGGACATTAATGTTGGTCAAGTCATTATGTCCTATAAAGGAACATACTTCGGGAAGGCTTTCTGTACCGAATAGATGTTCAAACTTCAACTTGTAACTCCTATGGAGATAGTGAATACAGTTTCTTCTTTTGGTTATTCTCTTGAGTTATGGCATAATAGACTAGGACATTTTTATTGTAAAAGAATAAACAAGATATCTAGTCTAGGGCTTATCTCCAAATATGGGGGTAAGAAGTTGGAGAAGTGTGAGATCTGTGCACAGACAAAGATCACAAGGAAACCGTTCAAGCGGATAAACTGAAGTACAGATCTTCTGGAGTTGGTGCACTCAGATATCTGTGACTTCAAACTGTTCTCCACAAAGGCCTGGATGAAGTATTTTATTACTTTTATCGACGACTTCTCAAAGTACGTGTTCGTTTATTTGCTCAAGTCTAAAGATAAAACGTTTGAGAAGTTTAAGGACTTCAAGGCTGAAGCCAAGCGTCAAACCGGACAATAACTCAAGAGACTCAGAAGTGATCGAGGTGTAGAGTGTAGGTCTTATGAATTCGCATCATTTTGCAGAGAAGATGGAATCATCAACGAGACTACTGCTCTGTACTTTCCTCAATCAAATGGTATTACAGAAAGGAAGAACAGAACGTTAACAGAGATAATGAACTCAATGGTGTTGACTGCGGATCTTCCAAATTGCTTCTGGGGTAAAACAGTGCTTACGGCTACGTTCATATTGAACAGAGTGTCGCATGCTACTTTGAAAGTCACTCCTCATAAACTCTGGTTCAAGGTCAGACCCAATTTGAATGTTATTCGTGTGTGGGGGTATCTGACGTATGTGAAGATTCTGAATTTCAAGATTCAGAAGCTGGAAACTAGGACTACAAAGACTATATTCTTGGGTTATGTTGATAAGAGTGATGCTCGGAGGTTCCTTGATATTGAGTCAAATCATATATCATTAAATCTTGTGATACATAATTCTTTGAAGATAAATTTGCAAGGCATAAGAGCATTGTTCTCGTGGACATTTCGGAGAACAATGTGAGTCCGCAGGAGGCTCAAGTTTCTTACGAAGAGGTAGTCCAAGAAGATGTTGTTGCTGCAAGAACAACTATTGAACCAGAACTCGCAGAACCTGTATCTAATCGACTGAGGAGACAGAAGGACTTCACAGAGGATTTTGTCACCTATCATGTAAGTAGATCCACTTACCTATGATAAGGCGATAAAGACCAGAGATGCTATCTTCTGGAAGGAGGCTATTAATGATGAGTACGACTCGATAACCTCCAACAATATGTGGGTGTTGGTCGATCTGTCTGAAGGAGCGAAACCAATCAGATATAAGTGGATCTTCAAAAAATAGATGAAGGCCGATGGAACTATTGACAAGTTCAAGGCAAGGTTAGTTGCCAAAAGATTTTCTCAGAAGCAGGGGATCGATTATTTCGACACATATGTTTCAGTAGCTCGAATGATGACCATCAGAATGTTGATTGCTCTGAGTGTAATTCACAAGCTGGTAATCCATCAGATGGATGTTAAGACCGCTTTCCTGAATGGTGAATTGACTAATAGGATTACATGCCTCGGCCAGAAGAATTCATCGTCAAAGGCCTCGAAGATAAAGTTTACAAGTTGGTAAAATCTCTGTATGGTCTGAAGCAAGCTTCTAAAATATGGCATGAGAAGTTTGATAAAGTCATAAGATCAAACGACTGCAGGGTCAGCGAGACGGACAAGTGTGTGTACACAAAGTTCGTTGGCGGGAGAGGAGTTGTTGTTTGTCTCTACGTGGACGACATGCTAATTTTGGATACAGATCTAGCTAGTATCACCGAGACAAAGAAGTTCCTCTAATCTAAGTTCAGCATGAAGGACTTAGGAGAAGCTGATGTTATCCTAGGAATAAAGATCATCCAGACGAAAACTGGAGTGGCATTGTCAGTCTCATTATATTGAGAAAATGCTCACACACTATGGGTATCAGGATCTTCCAGGGATCGATACGCCTTATAGGTGTGACAAGAAGCTGAAGCCAAATCTAAGGAAAAGCGTCAGACAATTGGACTACTCTAGGGTCATCAGGAGTTTGATGTATGCAACTATTGCCACAAGGCCTAACATAGCTTTTTGTCACGACCCGCTACCCAAATTATTGGGCCGGGCCGAGTCATGCCCAGCCTACGCTTGAGATAAAACGTAGTAAGCTGTTCTAAAAGACAACAGGATAAGACTAAATGTGCTAACAGTTCTATAAGTGAATAAAAGTCATAAATGCTCCAAACACAAAAGTCGTCTCATACAGAAATAAGTCCAAAGTACAAGTCTGAAATGTAAAACTGGATACATGTCCAGTTATAAAATACGTAGTCTAATACATGACTACACTAAATATCCCAAGCAGCTATGCAAACTAGACGAGTTTCCCCGCAGGAACATCCTCGTAAAGTAAAGCCTGGTCCTCGACAGTATCTCCATAATATGAGTCGCAGAGTAACTCCTCCTCAGTAAGGATACCTACAACGTTATCCTGTCAGGACGGGAGCAAGTACTTATTCTAGCAAACTAAATATACGAAGCATGAACAAGAATGTAATAAACTGGAATCATGGCATATTATGGTTTAATTGGTTATTTTTAGAAATGACAACATATAGTTTAAAAGTTTAAAACCGTAGCATGTACGTGAATCGGTCAATAGGTGAATAGGATGTACAGCGGCACATATCAAGTTTTTCTGGCATGCACATACGTGCACGAATGACATCGGAGTATATCCATACACAAATGCGGGATCAGAACATACGGCAAGGTCACATATAGAATGTCATCGAACGCGGTAAATATATACGGAGATGGGGGTCATGTTCACGTACACTACTAACAGTTTCCCCTTAACCCGTTATTTAAACATGTGAGAGATATAAGATACTGTCTAAACATGGTAGAGACTGAAAGTAATACAATATGTAAAGTTCTAACTTGCTACCCCAAGGATCAGCATTTAACATGGTTGGTAAATCGCAGTTTATTGTTATAGCAGTATATAAAGTTTGTAGAAAGTACTTGCCTCTAGCAAAGCAAGCTGCAATAAAAGTGCTATAGATGTCTGGTAACACGTCACTGTAGAAATAAATACATAAACTTAGTTTTTATACTAAGCTAAAACACTAAGACACTAATTGGTGCAATACGACTTGTGACTGGACACCTAGCCAAAATGATAACTTTAGCATAGGAGACCAATATGGGGTGACACACTACTATAACTAAATTTTTAGGGTCTTTACACTAGTGAGGGGTGAGGTTCAATACGGCTAAAACTCAAAATAGCACAAAAAGTTGCAAGCCGTAATTATTCAATAAGTAAATCAAATGAACATTGTGTTTCAACAATTTTTGAGATAGACAAAAGGTTTAATTTTACATAAAATAAAGTACCAAAATAATCCTTGTTAATTATAGAAATTTATTATAATTTTCTGGAATTTATTAACCAGTACAAGTATTTTATAAAAATCAGTTTTCTAAGTATACAGAAAATGAGTTTTGGTTTCATATGCCAAAATAGTGGCAAAATTGTAAATTAAATACTATAAAAATTATACTAAATTAGCTAAATTAACATAGTATCTAAATACTATTTTTCCAGTATTTTAACAGCAGTGAAAGTATTTTTAGAAATCCAAAAACAGCATGGCACACAATCTGAAATTAAATAATTAATTATCTGCGTATTTTGTCCATGTACATAATTTGAACCAAAGTTCAAATACAGGACCCAAGGCCATGTATCAAGTCCAATATGACTTGTACATGTCTTGAATATGTGAAAATACATTTGGGCCCAAAAACCCATGCTAGGTTTGGACACCAAATGGTTGCAGTAATTTAAATACACAAAAATACAAAGAGGTAAAAATACATAATAAATATTAATATTTTAATAAGGTAAAATTATCCATAGTAGTTATAAAAATATGACAAGTATTTTATAAAAATAATTTACACTAGGTAGAGTGAAATACATATATAAAATGTATATCTACAATATTTATATATGCATAAAAATATGTAGATATTTACATAATGGATATATATACATACATATGTTAAAAATACATATATATATATATATATATATATATATATATATATATATATATATATATAAATACTTAACTATAAAGTATATATATATACAAATATTGTATACATATATATAATAGTATATATATATATATATAATAATATATATACACATGAAAATATATACATATATACATATATGTACATAAATACATATATATATATATATATATATATATATATATACATAATATAATAAAGTACTAAATATAAATTTTTTTTTATATATAAAATATATATATATATATATATATATATATATATATATATATATATATATATATATAAGAAAAAAAGAAAAACAAAAGAAAAAGAAAAAGAAACAGCAGCACAACAGGGGGGCTCGAACTCGAGCCACTGAGCCGAGTTCTCAAACTTGGTCGGGCTGGCCAGGGGGTCAGCCCGCTCGTTGTGTTAGAGTTAGGTCTTTAGTTTATTTTATTTAGGTTTTAGTTAGATTATACAAAAACCCAAAAAATTACTCTGTGTCCTGATAGTTTGGGACACAGAGTCTGCGTGTCCGTGCTATGCACGAGTATCGATTCACGTGTCCAAGCACTGGACTAGGGTCCCCGTGTCCTGGCGAACCACATATGTGGATTCGAGACACGTACGACACGATTCAGTACTGCAACTTACGTGTCAGACGATTGGGAAGGGTTCGAAGGCCGTGGACGGTGGAGGAGTGGTCGGGATGGTGGGGCTCGGGTGGCGCTGGACTCCACTCGTTGGGGCGAACACGTCGGCGGTGGTTGGGGGCGGTGAGCGTCGCTGTAGGGGCTGGACGAAGGTCGCCGGAGTTAGGGTTTAGGGTTAGGGTTTGGGGCTGTCGGTGAGGCGTTTGTGGGTAGCTGGTGGTCGTGGGGTCGTTCTAGGGTTAGGGTTTGGTCTAGGGCTTCATTTATAGGGAAGGGAAGTCGTTGTGGGCGGTGAGCTGGCCGGAAATGGCAGGGTCAGCCCGCCGGTAAGTCTCGTCGGTCAGTCGGGGGTGGGTAGATTAGGGTTTAGCAATAGGGCTCCTAGACTTTAGGTAATTACAAACTGGTCCACAGTAATAAATACAATTATAATTTGCATAAATAATTTATAAATTGCAACTGTTATATTAACAATTTAATAAATTGCATAATGATATAATAACATTCTAAAATTACAGAATGATATTAAAATATTTTAATTAATTGCAAATAGGCATTTTAGTATTTAAAACTCATTTAAAACTCATTTAAAAATTCTAGAAAAATTCCTAAAAATTATAATAATATTTAAGGCTAAATATGACATTAAAATTAATTAACACTAATTAAATTTTGAAAATAGGGGCTCACAGTCTTCCCTCCTTGAAAAATTTCGTCCTCGAATTCACAAGTATTGAAGACCCTACAATATTCTAACATAGCAAGCAATGCAATAAATGACTAAGGATATGATCGAAACTAACCTCTAAGGTATCAAGCGGGAACAGGTGGTTCCCTCGCAGCGGTTGGATCGAACAAGTAAGGGTATCTCTCCCTCATGTCCGACTCCCTCTCCCAGTAGATTCACCCGAGAGTGACGGCTCTAAGCTACTCGTACTAAGGGTATAACCTTGTTCCTCAGCTCTCTTCTCTCCTGTATAATATCTCTACTGGCTGCTCAGAAACTGTAAGGCTCGGTCCGACCTCCAACTCTGAATGATCTAGCACATGACTGGGGTCTGGAACATATCTCCTCAGCTGAGATACGTGAAAGACATCGTGAACTCCTGCTAGGTTGGGTGGAAGTACAACCCTGTAAGCTACCTCTCCAATCCTGCCAAGTATCTCGAACGGCCCGATGTATCTGGGGCTCAGCTTCCCTCCTCGTTCGAACCGGATCGTCCCTCTAGTAGGTGATATCTTCACTAGCACCATATCACCGTCTGCAAACTCTATCGGTCTGCGACTAGCATCAGTCCAGTGTTTTTGCCTGTCCTGAGCTACTCTGAGCCTGTCTCTGATCATCCCGACCTTCTCTGCTGTATCCATGATCATCTCTGGCCCAAGCATAACTCTGTCTCCGACATCGTCCCAAAAGAGCGTGTGCGGCATCGTCGTCCATATAGCGCCTTGAAAGGAGACATACCGATACTGGCTTGGTAGCTGTTGTTGTATGAAAACTCTACCAAGTGCAGATGGCTCTCCCAAGATCCTCCGAAGTCCAGTACGCAGGTCCTCAGCATATCCCCAGTGTCTGTATCGTCCTTTCGGACTGCCCATCTGTCTGCGGGTGGTACGCCGTATTGAACTTGAGCCTACTGTCCAACTCCTCCTGTAAGCTCCTCCAGTAGTGGGACGTGAATCTGCTGTCTCTGTCGGATACGATGCTCACTGGCACTCCGTGTAGGCGAACTATCTGCTGCATGTATAGCTCCGCCAACTTCTCGATGGAAAGCCCCACCTTGAAGGGTATGAAGTGCGCACACTTCTTCAGCCTGTCCACGATGACCCAATGGCATCCTTTCCTCCTTTAGAACGAGGAAGCCCTAGACGAAATCCATCGTAATATGTTCCCACTTCCACTCGAGAATGGGTAACGGCTGCAACAAACCACTGGCCTCTGGCGCTCCACCCTTGACCTGTTAGCAACTAGGCATCTCGAGATGAAACGTGATACATCCCTCTTTATCTCGTGCCACCAAATGTTTCCGCAAGTCACGGTACATCTTGTTAGCACCAGGGTGAATAGAATATCTCGATCGGTGCGCCTCCTGCAAGACTGCCTCTACCAGCTCTCCTTCGACACGCACAGTCGGCTGCCATGCCTCAAGGATCCATCCTCTGCTATAGTGAATCATCCAGCAATCCACTAAGCCTGGGTCGAAGTCTGCGAAGGCTCTCATCTGTAGACTGTGCCTCCCCCAGATCTGCTCCATCAAACCTGACTGAATGTCAAGCGCCATCATCTGTATCACTGATCCTGGCCGAACTAGCTCGATACCGAACTTCTCCAGGTCTTTCCGCAAATGCCGATCTATCATCATACCATGCCATCGGATGCCTGCTCAGCGCATTCGCCACCCATTTGCCTTTCCGGGGTGATACTGTAAATCGATGTCGAAGTCTTTCATCAAATCCAACCATCGTCTTTGCCTCATGTTCAGCATTTTCTGCGTGAACACATACTTCAAGCTTTTGTTGTCATAAAGATTTCCACACGCTCTCCGTATAAGTAATGTTTCCATAACTTGAGTGCAAAGATCACCGCAGCTACTCTAGGTCATGGGTAGGATAATTTTGCTCATGAGTCCACAATTTCCTAGATGCATAAGCAATCACTTTTCTATGCTGCTGTAGGACACATCCTAGCCCCTTCCCAGAAGCATCGCTGTATATGGTGAAACCTCCAGAACCTGAAGTTAAAGTCAGAACTGGAGCGGTCGTCGGCCTCCTCTTCAGCTCCTCAAACGCTGCCTGACAGTCCTCTGACCAAATTACTCTGCGTCCTTCCGCGTTAGCTTCGTCATGGGTTCGACTATCCTAGCAAAGTCCTAGACGAACTTTCTATAATAGTCTGCTAAACCCAGAAAGCTCCTGATCTCTGAAACTGACGTCGAAGCCTTCCATGTCTCAACTGCAGCATCTTCCTGGGATCTACCGAGATTCCATCTCTAGTAACTACATGGCCGAGAACTCCACTCGTCTAAAAGAACTCGCACTTCGGCTATTTGGCAAACAATCTCTCCTGCCTCAAAATCCCCAAAACTATCCACAAGTGCTCTGCATGCTCCTCCGGCATCTTCGAGTATATCATGATGTCGTCGATAAATACTATGACGACTTATCCAGATACTGGTGAAATATCTTATTCATCAAATTCATAAGACAAAGCTGGCACATTGTGAGTCCAAATGGCATCACCAGAAACTCGTACTGTCCGTACTTCGTGTTGAACGTCATCTTCTGGATGTCTGCTGCCCTAACCTTCACCTGGTGGTACCCGATCTTAAGTCTATCCTGGAAAACACCTTCGCCCCCACTCAACTGGTCGAACAAATCATCTATCCTGGGCAGAGGATATTTGTTCTTGATGGTGATGGCATTCAAGGCCCGGTAGTCAATACACAACCGGACTGTACCATCCTTCTTAGGCACAAAGAGTACTGGCGCTCCCCATGGAGAAGCACTAGATCGAATGAAACCCTTTTTCAACAGGTCATCAATCTGCTCTTTCATCTCTACGGCCTCCTTGGGATTCACTCTATAGCAAGCCCGGGATACTGGTGATGAACCCGGCACTAAATCTATAGTGACTCCACATCTCTGTCAGACGAAAGTCCTGGAAGATCCTCTGGGAATACATCCATAAACTCCCTAATGATAGGGTGTGGCGGTGCTACGTCCCCAACTGTCGCACAACAGTTCGCTCTAGGCTGATCTCCGGCCCTGTCCTCCTGACTGAATGGTGCTGTGCCTGGGGGACTAAACAAA
>JANAVB010013511.1:0-44330 GCA_029216955.1 Iris pallida
TGGTCTCTTCGTGTATCTTATCTCATGAGTGAGTTGTCAGTTTCTATATCTGTCCTTGACTTGACCATTCTTGACTGGAATATCTTGCATTGTACTACAGTCGAGATATACTATAGATCGGGAGTATCTTACATTATACGACCTATAGCATATATTGATGATTGATTGACTTGACTTGCGACACTATAAATTGGGAGTATCTTATATTGTACTACGATTTATATGAGTCTACTTGACCTTGTATCCTTAGGAGAGGAAGATACTAGAATTGGCTAATCTCGACTGAGAGTATCCTGCTTGTGCGTCAATTGAAACACTATAGATTGGGAGTATCTTGCATTGTACACAAGCTATAGGAGTTTTGATTGATAGTTAGCCAAGTCTAGTATTACATTTCCATTTTAGATATCTTGCTTGTGTAGGAACGAAATCATAAAGCAGAATACTCTAGAGGGGGGTTAGAGAGTAGGCAGCGGAATATTGCTAATTAAAAACTTGTTAGCAGTTAGATCACATATATAATAATCACAAAAGTAAATGACAAAAGTTAAAAGTGATCAGAAGGCAAACGCAAACACCGAGATTTATACTGGTTTTCCTTTTGTGAGGACTAGTCCAGTCGGAAGAACTCTAGCTTCCAGTTGAATCCACTATTAAAAAATCCTGTAAGTTTTCATACGAAGTCCTTGCAACTTCTACAGACGCGAGCTTTGATACGAAGAACTTGACCAACTTCAATTGTGAAGAGTTGAATCTTCTATCAAGCCTCTGATTACAATCGCTCTGAAACTTCTAGATCGTACCACACTGGCAAATCGACTAGAGGATTGTAACTGGCTTGGGATTTGAAAATGAAAGCTTTTAAGAACTCTTTGGAAGAATGTAAGCTCAGGAAGAGAAGAGATTGAAAGTGAATTGGTGATTTGAAATGATCGAAATCCTTCTCTATTTATAATTTTTCCAAAGACAGAACTCTGACAGAATTCGGGCAGAATTTGGACAGAACTCTTTGTAACAAACCGCAACTGAAGGATGACAAGTTCAAAAACCCAACGTTCACTAACGTTCCAAATGGCCGAACTCTGGAACTCGGCCGAACTCGGGCCGAGTTCTCCTGGGGTTCTGCCAGTTCATTTTGGAGAAAAAAATTTTGGCTTTTTGAAAAATCCTTCAGAAGCTTTTTGTAAAAAGAATATTTTTCAAAAACGTAGGTCATTTATAAAGAATATGATGGTTTTAAAAAACATTTTTGGATAGCCTATTTGCCAGTACGACTCGGTGTACAATGTATTCCTAGACTCAATAAAATGAAAAATTACATAGCGTAACAGGAAGTACATTCTGAATGGCAAACAGCTTCGAAACAGCTTCGGCTTGAACATAGTAAATATCTATTGTTGAGTAGTGTCCAAAACATCATAGGTAACCATCTGAGTTGACTTTCAATTATATCGAGACAGAGTTTGATCAATTATTAAAATCAGGTTTGACCATGACCAATGGGCCAACAATCTCCTCCATTTTGATAATTGACAAACCTTGCCGATATAACATCTAAGCTGGAATCAATTCAAAATAGTAATCAAAAGAAATTGTTTATAACCTGTATTTCACTTTCACGAAAAAATGTTAGATCCTTATTTCTCCCCCGTTGTCACTTACCAAAATAATTACAAAAAGAAAGCTCCCCCGCAATCAATGCATAAGTAACAAACAGTAAGAAACACAATAAAATAATCATGACAGGCATGGTATAAACAGTAAATATAGTAAGAAAAACAGATAGACTATAAACAACACAGGCATGTATTTGTCACAGGCAGTATTTAATAAAGTGCGAGAATAATACGGAAACAAATAAAATGCTGAAAATAGACTAAGATGCCAAAACTGAGGCATAATCAAAACCATGTCTATGAATAGTCACATAATAAAGAAAAGTGCTGATAATAGCTAAAAAGTACTGATAAAATCTTGAATATCGAAGCATTTCCAAGTAAACATAAGACAAAATAACAGTCTCAATAACTAACATCTCAAAAATCATCATCATCCTCATCATCAACGTCATCAGCTGCAGCTCCAACATGTCCAGAAGGACCAACTCTAGAAGTACCAGCGCCAGAAGTATGAGGAGTGGCACCAGTGATGCGATACCAATCATAGGCGTTCCCCGGCTGGAACAGAGAGTGGACCGCCTCGTTGTCAATGCGCTAGCCAGAAACAGAAGGGTCTCGAGGTAGAGAGCTAGCAGAATGACCCGTCTGCGCAAACCTCAGATCGGCGAAGGAGTTGGCAATCGCCTGGAACCGAGTCACATCACGAAACTCGTGTTCCCTAGAGGTCTCAACATAAAAAGACTGCAGATCTGATAAGTGCTGATGTATACCCTCAAATGTCATAGGGTAAGAATGAGGAGGAACAGGTGCTGTAGGAGCTTTGGGAGTAGGTGCTGGAGGAGTAGGTGCAATAGGTGGAGGAACAGTGGCAATGCTGCGATGAGAGAGTTTGAGAAACTTGGGCTCGGGTCGACAGCACAAGTAGATAGGTCAATATCAAATCTCTGAAAGATGCGTGGAATAAGCATCGCATAAGATAGGTTGCGGTCTCTCCTGCGACATCTACCCATCATCTGGATGATAGTCTTCGGGGCAGAAAAAGGAATCCCCTTAAGAATATGATAAAGAGCAAAAGCTCAAGTACAGTGACATCATCTTTAGAAGTTGATTTTGGAAGTAAGGTTGAATAGATGATGTGATGTAATTCGTAGTTAAAAGTTCAAGTTATTAGCCTTGAACTTTCCAAGACGACGCGTGCAGGCGCACAAAGCTCATTCTTGAAACTAATGAGTGTCGTGCCATCGGGGAAATCAAAATCTGTGATATATCGAGCGGGGCACCTTCGTTTGGGATACCAAGGATTTCTGCTAACATTTCATCAGTGAATTCGATATCAATTCCTCCGACACGTGTTCTCGCTGTAAAAGTGTCTAACACAAAATTACAATAGAATAATCTAATGGCATTAGTGGCAATGGGAAATTGTAAGGTAATAAAATGTTGTAACCCTAATGCCTCAAAGTAAGGGCGGTGATCCGGAAAGACAGTCTATTTAATCGACGATCCGGTGTAAATAGTACGTATGATAAAATCGGCGTACCACAATAAAGTTTGATTGGAAGTTTTAAAGTAAAACTCATCCGACGCACCATCGTCCGATTGGACCGGAGAAAAGAGGCAATCCGTATGTGGATCTGAAGACGATGCCTCTTCACTGACATTGGCCTTCTTCCCCTTGAAGGGATTGAACTTAGGCATTCTTTCCCAAAATTTTCTAGAAACCCTAAGTATTAAAAGTGGAAGAGAGAAGGAATTATACCTTCCAAGAATTGGATATGTTGTAGAGGATGACATTCTCCGCACGAATCCAAAGCTTGGATGAGAAACTCCACAAGGATTGGAAGAACAAGGATGGAGAAGAAGCTAGGGTTTTGGAGGCGCATGAGGATGTGGGGAAGAATGAAGAAGAAGGTAGCCTCGGGCTCGTGCTGGTATATATATATACCCAGCCGAACTCTGGCCGAATTCGGACCGAACTCGGGCCGAATTCGCCAAGGGTTGCCTGGCTATATATATAAAAAAAATTCAAATAAGGCCACATTCTTTTTCATTTATTCGTTTTAAATGTTTAATTCAAAGTTTAGTAATTTTAAATCTCAAAATAATATAATTAATATTATTTAATAAATTAATATTCTTTACTCAGCATCTGTCTCAGATTAGCTGTAGGAGTACTGTCCCAGCTAACGGAGGTTCACCGGGGAACTCTTAAGTACCGCTTCGCTTCGACCATAGTCGTGGAGACAAACAGACTCTTTTTGGGCTTGTCTCAAAAATAGTTTTTGAGTATCGAATAAATTAATTAATATTATTGACATCTAAAATGCCTAATTCTCGACGTAAATAATTGAAACGATCTTCCGCTAAAGGTTTTGTGAGTACTAATTGATTCTGTGTGTCTATGTATACAAGGTCTATATCTCTATTTTGTTGATGATCTCTAAGAAAGTAATGTCGAATCGTGATATGTTTAGTACGAGAAAGACATACTGGATTCTTAGTCAAATTAATAGAACTAGTGTTGTCACAGAAAATGGGTATGTATGTAAAATGCAATCCATAGTCTTCTAAAGTTTGTTTCATCCACAAAATTTGTGTACAACAACGTCCTGCGACGATATACTCAGCCTCGGTTGTTGATAATGTAATAGAATTTTTCTTTTTACTAAACCAAGAGACTAGAGCTTTTTCTAGGAAATGATATGTGCCGCTAGTGCTTTTTCTATCTACTTTGCATCCGGCAAAATCAGCATCAGAATAACCAGTTAGGTCAAACGACGTAGTTTTGGGATACCATAAGCTGATAGAAGAAGTGCCTTTAAGGTATCGGAAGATATGCTTAACTGCGCACAAATATGATTCCTTATTATTAGCTTAAAAATGAGCACATAAACAAACACTGAACATAATGTCTGGTCGACTAGCAGTTAAATATAGTAAGCTACCGATCATACCTCGATACTTACGTATATCGACAGGTTTGCCTTGTTCAACAATATCAAGCTTGGTTGAAGTCGCCATTGGAGTGCTAAGTGGTTTTGCTGCTTTCATGTCGAACTTCTTTAATAGAACCTTTGTGTACTTTGCTTGATTTATGAACGTCCCATTGTTGGTTTGTTTGATTTGCAGTCCGAAAAAGAATTTCAGCTCTCCCATCATGCTCATCTCAAACTCATTCTTTATTGTTTGCCATGAATATAAAAGAACAGAACAATTATCGGAGGACCGGACTTTTACTTCACGTTACAAACTCGTTTGTACAAAGAAAGCCTAGGGACAAAAACCTAGGTACAGCAGTCTAAGTACAATTATTTATTTTAGATTCTGGGGGGTGACGATAGAGGCTCGGGAAGGCGACGGCAGCCCTGCCTTACTCCTTGGGATCGGTATGCAGCCTTGGCTCCTGTGAAGAGATGGTTGGCGTTGATGAAGAAATGCTCTTCTTGCTCTCCCTCTATTACTCTTCTGGCTTCTCTCTCTCTGTGTATTTTCTCTCTGATTATTGGGGGAGTCTCTCTGTATATCTCGCAAGGGAATGGCACCTTACTTATTTATAGGAGTGAGGGCATCATTAGGGTTTGGATGATTACCCATTCTCAAAGTGGCGGCGGCCTGATGTTTAATCAATCTGGACCATTAGTCTTAGGCGTGAAGGATCTGGACCATAAATGTGGATAGTATTGAATCCTATGAATGATTAATGCTGATTGCTTTAAATCTTCATGATTGGTTGTGTCAAGCTTGGATCTTTCACCACGTGTCCCATTGGCTTGATTACGAGTGATATGCCCTGATCTCATTAATTGTGAGGATAACGTTAAATATGGTTATTGGGATCTGGTAAATCTCTGATTGATTTAAAACCACGCGTCACATAATCACCCTGCTACCAGCTGTCAAGTCATGGGGCAATTGAATCTCTGCCACGTGTCTTAATGGTAGACCCTGCCAGAGCCGCATGATATCCATGAACCGCATGAGACAGCGTCTCAGTGAGACGCATTGGTATAGTACTTGCGAGCTGCATGGGATGACTTCTTGGTGAGCCGCAGGAAGATGATTTCTGCTAGCCGCATGAAGCTGTTCTTCAATTGAGCCACATGGGAGTAGCCACGTGGCAATCTTGGATCGTGTCAGAGATTTTCTCCTGTTCTCGAAGAGCCTGTCATTACGATCGGACTATCATGGCACTTTATGCCAAAGCCGTCAGCTGTCAAATCAGGGCAGAGCATTAAATAAGACCATTACTTGATGGATAGCTGTGTGAAGGGATCCCACGGGGACACGTGGTATTGATCGAGCCGCATCTCTCTGTTGGTCGTTTGTGAGCCGCATATACTTCCGAGCCGCATGAGGCTGGGAGACTCTTTGAACCGCATGGTGTCCCTATTTAAGCCGCATGGATTCTCCTGCTCCGAGCCGCATGAGACTGAGAGTCTCTCCGAACCGCATGGGACTGCCCTTATATGAGACGCATGGAGTTCGCCTGTTCCGAGCCGCATGAGACTGAGAGTCTCTCCGAATCGCATGGGACTGCCCATGTATGAGCCGCATGGAGTTCTTCTGTTACGAGCCGCATAGAGCATCATTCTGATATTTTCCATGCTTCTACAGGACCCCCTTCAAAGTTTTTAATTTGTAAAATTGAAATACTTTGAATAAGAAGTATGGCCTTTGCTAACCGCATAGATGGTTCAGCCGCATGGATTTATCTGGCCGTATGAACTGTTAGGCCGCATAGACTTTTTGCCACGTGTCCCAACCACGTGTGCAAATCTTCTGCATTAAATGCCCTTGATTCATTTTTTTGAATTAATGCCACCTTTTGGGAGAGGATCCCAAGGGTCAATTTTGCTTTGACCGAAGTGTTTTGCCTTTATTGGCGGCATGCGGATCGAGACGTTTGTTGATTTATGAGCCTCCTTCGCCTATAAATAGGAGTAATTTATTCTTTGAGGGTTTCTTTACCTTCTCTCTTTGCTCGAACTCCTTGTTGCCGACTTCCTTTTCGTCTTCTCCCATCAACGCTCGGCAATGGCTCCCAAGAAGACTACCGCTGCTACGGGCAAGAAGGTCGCGTCGTCGTCTGCGGCAGCGAAGGGCAAGAAGGCTGCGTCTTCATCGACTACGGCGGCGAACGTGGCGGCTCCTCCGCCGACTGACGTGCCTATTTTTTACCCCGACGTTCACCTACCTATTACTGGTAGGAACGTCAACATGAACTGTCATGGCTATGTCGCATATCTTATGCGCGAGCCTGTATTTCCAAGTATGCTGCATGTCCGACTCATGTTCGAACCGCATGGGATATGACCCAGGCCTGAGCCGCATGAAAGTTGTTGTTTGTAGCCGCATAACCACTTCATCATCAGGGCCACATAATCATCTGGACTGGACCGCATGAGCTTTTTCAAACTGAGCCGCATAAGCCTACTTCGAACTGAACCGCATAAGATCATTTGAACTAGACCGCATAAGCTCATCCGCACTGAACCGCATAAGCCTATCTCGAGCCGAACCACATAAGCTTATTCGAATTGGACCGTATGAGTTCATCCGAACTGAACCGCATATGCTTATTTCGAACCGAACCGCATAAGCTCATTCGAACTGAACCGCATGAGCTCCTTCAAACTGAGCCGCATAAGGCTATGCTGAACTAAGCCGCATAGGCATCAAGTAGTTGTGTTTCGGCTATCTTTTTGACCTTGTTTCTTTTCTTTCTTCAGTGAATCTGCCAGTAAATCCTGTGGGGGAACTTCTAGTGGGCTCAAATCAGTTCGCCTTGGGCGTGCGTCTTGATGACTTAGTTAAGTATGTGCAGAATCAATTTCCTGCTAATGAGCCTTCGGAGAGGTTGAACGCCATCGAGAATCAGACCCATTATCTCCGTGCCATGATGAATACTGGAAAGTTGGATGGATTATACCTGAAGCCTTCATTCCTCTTTGGAGACGCTTTAATCATAAAGAATCCCCGAGTATTAGAGATCTCTGAGAACTAGGATTTTTCTTTGGATGGGATGGCGATCCATATTCCTCTCATGGAGCGTCATTATCCTCTGTCGTGGTTCAATATGGTGTTGTTGGACAGGAAGATGGTGTGTAACTTAACTCCTACCCAATCAGGGATGTTGATGGACGACATCCATTATAACCCGAACATGCGGTCAGCGTACGCGGGTAAGGATTCCGTCCTCCGGTACATGATGGGCCTGGCCCCAGGCTCTTTCATGAACGTATACGGTTCCAACTTCACATTCACTCAAGCTGATACATTCCTGAATCGGCTCGCTCGCAAAAAATCTTATCCCGTTGGCAGACTGGCATTGCTGAACTGGATAAACCCCACTTCTACGTGGGCCCACTTGACCACTTGGGTACGGAACATTCCTACGGGAGGTGGGACTCTATCATGCCATTCGGGGCACTTGTCATGGGCTTCCTATCAATAAACCATTGTTCGTGGCGCTCTTGGAGATGTATAACCGGCGAACGGGGACGTTCTTTGCACCCGGAGGGGAGTTGGGGCTTGCTTTCCATGAGATGTATACTGTCTCCAAACTTCCGTGGGGGAACGAGCCTTTCGAGGTATATACCCCATCGAATGAGGAGTTCGAGGACTTGAACCGACGACTCCCAGGTTTTGTTGCGGTGTATCAGGAGTTGTTGTGCCATCATAGTGCTTGTCACCAGATGGCTATAAAAAAGGTAGATAGCTCAGAAGGGACCGCTCCCCACACCACATCCTGGGTTAATTATCTTTTTAAAGTTGACCCTTCTGGCGAAGTTACTCCTCGAACCCCTCAAACCCATGGAGAGATAAAAGACCTGATGTTGAGCGTCAAGAAGTCGCGGTCCAAGAGCGACATATTCGGGAGTCTGACTCTCTTAGCTATTTTTACTACGGCACCACGCAGATGTCAGAGAAGGCGCTCCTGGCTAGATTTTTAATGATATGGCTACGGAACTACGTAGCCTCGGGAGGGGCAGGTTCTATTGAGAGGATCAGTCGCCACTTCATTCTCCCAGCCGTTAAGCTGGTATTTGGAGTTAGACTGGCTCTTCTTCTGGCTATGGTGTGTAGGATACACCATGGTCTCCGAACATTCTCGTCCAAAGTCATTGCCCGCGAGAAGACGCTGGATTTTGAGCGCATAGAGCTACCGTTCCACTATTTGATGGGGTGGTTGTTGATGCACTACAAATCTTTGATGGGACTTGGAATAGTGGAAGATGCTACCGATGAAGACGCTTTCCTTTTCAAATGCCATTGCCAGTCTTGGAAATACAATACTATGCCAGCTTGTCGAAGGGCGCTGGCGAGGGTGGATGGGTGTGACTTTTTCGTGTCCGTTCCTCATTTTTCCGATGAGGAATTGAATGTATACCTTGATGGTACCGGACCTTCTCATTTTCTGTCTCCGAATATGCTCACCTGGTTGTGCAACATCTGCCCCGCACATCTAGTTTATCGTAACCGCGATAATGTGTACTTGGAGCCCTACCTGCCTAGTAGGTTTTCCCGCCAATTTAGCTATAACCAGTTATTCCTTGACTGTCCCAACCCTTGTTTGGGCTTTGAAGGTAGCGTTCTTGATGGTGTCAGGGCGTGGAACTATTATGATGCTTATCATACTCGGGCCAGCTTCTCGGTCCCAGATGCTAAGGCGCCGAGGGAAATTTTGTACGTGGCTGCTTTATATCATGTTATGGTGAACAAGCCTCCTGTTAATTTCGATCCGAGTACCAGTTTCATCATGGGTACCGGTTTAGAGGAGAAGCCCAAGCGGGCTAAGGCTAGAAAGCAACTAGCGCTCTAAACTCCCCTCCCTGAATCAGAATCTTTCGAATCGGCTAAGGAGGATGATGATCATGATAGACTCTCTTTCTGGTGGGGGTGAAGAAGTAGCGGATCAACCGCTTACCACATCAGACGCACTGGCGGAGGACCCGTTACTTGCTACATGAGAGGAAGTAGTGAGGGAAGGACAGCCTCCCGCTGTGCCTGATCCTTCACGCAAACGAGTCAGACGTGAGTCTTCTGACGGCAGAGCGACCTTTTTTGTGAAAAGAGCCGCCGTTAGGTCTCGTGGATTGCTTATTACCGAGAGGGGTGAAAATGCTGACGCTGCTCCGGAGGTACGACTATGTTGGAGCTATCTCCTTGTTGTGGCTTTCTTTTTTTTTTTCTTTTTTTTGGAGATATGACCTGACCATTTTTTCTTTGTAGGCGTCTGACGAACCAGGCTCTCCTGAACCGTCTGTTGCCCTTGGAGTTGATCCGGCCCTTGCTGTTTTGATTAGCGACATGTGTGCCGAGGTCCTTTCTGCGGGGGCTCTCTCAGCGGCGGCTGGGAGCTCCCAGGTTGCTGAGGCCTCGCCCGGGGTGACGAAGGTTTCTTCGGGCCTGTTTCCGAGATCGCTGAACTTCAGCAAGGCGACGCCGATCTCGTTGTATCCCCTCCCGAGGGTGCAGGGGCGGAGGAGTCTATTATACCTGACTCAGAGACTGCTGCTGAAGAGGCTGCGGTGGCTGTAGGCGAACCTCAGCCTCCACACTCCTCTACTGGTAAGATAAGCCAAATATTGACTAGTAAGGGGGCTTATTTGCTCTATCAACATATCCTCCGGGTTAAATCGATTCATGGTTGCCTTGGCCCTACAGGTCCTGACCCTTTATTTCCCACCGCGGATGTTCTTGGGGAGGGCTCGGCCTGCCGCGATCTGGAAGAAAGGAGCATTTCCTTTCCTTCGCCGTCTCATGTCGAGGGGCCTTCCGCCAGCCCCGGACAGATGGGAATGGAGCTGGCGATGGTCTCCGCCTCATCCTCTGCTGATTATACGGCTCCGGAGATTGACCTCTCGACCCTGCCGAGCATAGTTCTGCGGGCTGCTGAAGAGGAGTTGGCCGCTGTTCATGCGTCCTTCCGTGCGGAGTTTGTTTCTCTTGTGGCAGGAGCGGCAGATTCTGTTGCGTCTTCTTCAGCGTTGCCGGCTACACTCCCGTTGACACCGGCTTCCTCGGAGGCTCTAGACGAGGTGACGCAGGATGTGGTCGACAGCTTCTATCGCCATTTAAAGAGGGGCGTAGATGCTGCTGTAGAACGGGGGACCCCTTTTACTCTGTCTCTGCGGTGCGCTCGGGGTCAGGTTGCAACTTTGAAGTCTCTTCCTGGCGGGGTGGGGTTGGCTGCACTCCTGAAGCCTAAGTTGGCAGAGACTGATCAGCTTGTGACCCAATTGCTGGCGGTACGGCAGGCGGGCTTGCCTGCTACGATTGAACGGGAGCGGTGCTTCCTCATTGCTGCTCGGGATAGGATCAAGCTCGCTCGAGATACTGCCGGGCCAGTTGTGCAGGGGGACCTTGACAAGTTCTCCGTATGACAGGCTGGGTCGTCGAAGTCAGGCTTGTCGGGCTCGGGAAGAGTCTGCTTTTCGTGGAATCGCTGACACGAAGGAGCGGATTCTCGTACTCCAGAGGGAGTTGGCCTTCTTAGAGTCAGAGCTGGAGGCTGCTCGTGCGGAACAGGAGTCGATCGCTCGGGAGGCCGAGAGGGTTTCCCGATCTTCTGTCAATCTGGAGCAGGCCTTTAAGAGATTCGAGGATAACTGGCAAGCTCATGATCAACTGGAGGACGAGGCGGTGCTGACCCAAGAGGCAGAGCGTCGAGCTACCCAAAGGTTTGAGCGGTCGGTTGCCTTGCTGATGGACCGTCTCAGGGCGTTATGTTCCCCGGAGCAGTGATCAGCTTTCTGTTTTTCTTTTGCTGTTGTTTTCTTTTTCGTCTTTTTGTTTTGATTCTGTAAAGGATGTGATCCTAAATGATGTAGCACTTTGAGTTTTGAATGAATGAGCATGTTTCAACTCATCTTCTCTTTTACGGTGTTTGTGGAATTGGACTTGCTGGAGGATTATTTGTGGACCCGTCACCCTGGGCGTACCTTTGTTTTAGGTACGAGTAACAAGTTTTGGAGATGAATACCTAGAACAACTTTGCGATAAGACAGCTATAGAAGTTTTTGGGTATTCAGGAGAATGCCAAGGAGCAGCTGGGCTCTCAGGCATGATAGGGAAGGGATGGGCGCGTACTGGAGATCCGGTACAGCATCTGTGGTCGACTGAGGACATTTGCGGTCAACAGAGGACGTTTATGGTCAACAGAGGACGTTTGTGGTCAACAGAGGACATTTGTGGTCAACAGGGGACGTTTGTGGTCAACAAAGGATATTTGTGGTCAACAGAGGACATTTGTGGTCAACAGAGGACATTTGTGGTCAACAGAGGACGTTTGTGGTCAACATAGGACATTTGTGGACCTATTATACTTGTCGTACTCCGGTTGTGGGTACAGATAATAGGTTGAAAGGGAACCGACATATACTCAGAGGTAATGGGGACATGGCAAGCATGAAGGTTTCTTCGACGGAGCCTTCCCACTCAGAGGTAATGAGGACATGGCAGGAGTGGGCTCAATTAAGAGGGGGTACATAGAATGACTCAGAGGTAGGAGAACGTGGAAGTTCTATGCGAGGGGGCGGTTTATTTTTGGTGGAAGTGAAAACGACTCAGAGGTAATGAGGACATAGCCGTTTCGGAAATTTGTGGATCGATTACCCTTTTTGTGCATTGGGAGTGCGGGTAGTGGATCTTGAGGGAGGATCTCTTCCAGGAAGAAAGTTCAGAGGTATAATCATACGTGACTTACTATCTGAAAGAGTGACCGGAATGTGAGTTCAGAGGCACCAGCGGGTACATAACTCGGTAATTTAGAATATTGAGAAAGTGTGAGTTCAACGGCACCAGCGGGTACATGACTCGATAATCTGAAGGAAACGTAGAGGTGAGTTCAGCGGCACCAGCCGGTACATGACTCGATAATCTGAAATGTTGTGGATGTGAGTTCAGCGGTACCAGCGGGTACATGACTCGATGATCTGGAGAGAATGTCATTTAGACATAATATTTCTTCAGGAACTTGCCGTTGACGGGCAACATGAGCAAGTCTCCGTTTTGTTTTGCGAGGCGGTAAGCACCGTTGGAGAATACTGCCTCAATGATAAATGGACCTTCCCACTTTGGCTGGAATTTGACGGCGGTCTTGTGAGTCATGACCATCGGCCTCTGGACTGCCAGAACGAGATCGCCCACCTGGAATGTTCTGATTTTGACCTTCTTGTTGAAGGCTCCAGAGATGCGTGCTTGGTATAGCTCAATTCGCTGCTGAGCCAAGAGGCGCTTTTCATCTAGTGCCTCCAATTCCTGTAGCCGACGATGGTGGTTTTCGTCTGTCGTCAATTGATGTGTGAGGGCGACGCGTAGTGAGGGGATCTGAGTCTCCAATGGGAGGACTGCCTCACTCTCGTACACCAGGAAGAATAGTATTCCCGGTGGCTGTTCGAACTGTGGTGCGATAAGCCCATAAGCATTCGCCGAGCTTCTCGTTCCAGTCACGTTTGTTAGAGGAGACGAACTTCTTGAAGAGTTTGATGATTGTTTTGTTGAATGCCTCTGCCAAACCGTTCGCTGCCGGATTATACGGTGTTGAAGCGACATTCTGAATATGGTGCTTATCGCAAAACTGATAGAATGCGTGACTTGCAAACTGCGGACCATTATCATGGATGATCCTTCGGGGCAGTCCAAAGCGGTAGATGACGTGATGCTTAAGGAAGCTGATCACGTTTAAAGTCTTAACTTCTGCGAGTGGGACAGCTTCCGTCCATTTGGAGAAGTAATCAGTGATCGCAAGTATGAAGCGATATCCTCGGGAGGAAGGTGGGGTGATTGGACCAATGATATCCATTCCCCATGCTTCGAATGGCCAGGACGCCACTGTCGGATGTAGAAACTCGGATGGTTGGTGAATGAAGTCCACGTGGACTTGGCAGGCTTTGCATTTTCTAGCATAATCTACCGTATCTGCTACCATCGTGGGCCAATAGTAGCCCATTCGTCGAAGGCGGTCTTGCAATTTAGGACTGGGCTGGTGGGCCCCGCAGACGCCATCATGAGCTTCTCGTACGGCTTCTTTAGCTTCTGTGTTTGACAGACACCGAAGCAGTAATCCGTCGTAGGAGCGGCGATACAGCATTTTCGTCTCTGTATCGTAGAAGAATCTGAGAGAACGCCGTCTGATGGAAGTGGCTTCCTTTGGGTTCTCGGGCAGGATGTCGTAGACGACGATGTCGATGAATGGTTGTCTCCAATCTGGGGCATCATCGATCGTCTGGGCGGAATAACTCGCCACGAATTGTACATTGTTCTTGGGACAGACCAGTTCGTGGCCTATCACATCCACTGATTGGCGATCATAGTTCGGAACTGCTAGGAAAGCGGCAAGACCAGCTAAGGCATCAGCTTCGATATTTCGGAGTCTGGGGACATGTTCGATAAAGAAACCCTCAAACGACGAGATGATGTCAATCGCTATTTGATGGTAAGGGATTATGTCTTCGTGGCGGACCTCGTATGATCCCCGGATCTGATTGACGATTAGTTGGGAATCGCAGTATGCTTCAAGGTATTCTACCCCCAGCTCTCTTGTAAGTTGGAGGCCAATGACCAGAGCGTTGTACTCGGCCACATTGTTAGAGCAGGATTCTGCGAGGGAATAAGCACGGTTGAACACCAATCCGGTAGGGGAGACTAGCACTACCCCGACTCCGACGACTATATTGCCTTTAGGTCCGGTCCTCGAAGCACCGTCGAAGAACATTCGCCATATAGCCTCGTGAGAGGTTGCATGCGAGTCGACGACCTCATCTGGGATCTCTTCATATATTCTGGAGGACTCCGAGCCTGGGTGGGCTGCTAAGAAGTCTTCCAGGGCTTGACCTTTGACTGCCTTTTGTGGGACGAAGATCATATGATAAGGGGATAGCAATATTGCCCATGTAGCGAGGCGAGAGCTGAGTGCCCCTGGTTTAGTCATGAGGACCCTGAGAGGGTTGATTCGTGAGATCACATGTATCGTTTGTCCGATGACATAGTGTCGTGTTTTTTGAATGGCGAATACCAAGGTGAGGCATTCCTTCTCCACAGCAGTGTATCGGTGCTCTGGTCCAATCATTATTCGGCTGAGGTAATATATGGCTTGCTCATGGCCTGCATCATTATTTTGTGCCAGTAGAGCCCCGAGGGAGTGTTCCATTGCTCGTACATAGAGTAGGAATGGTTTTCCAGGAGCCGGGGCCACTAAGACTGGAGGATTTGACAAATATTCTTTGATGCTGTCGAAAGCACGCTGACATTCCTCATCCCATACGAATGAGACACCTTTCTTCATGAGATGGGTAAATGGTCGACATCGCTCGGAGAGGTTAGAAATGAATCTCCTGATGTAAGCTAGCCTCCCTTGGAGGCCTCTGAGTTCGCAGAGATTTCTCGGGGGACCCATCTCCATGATTGCTTTCGTCTTCTCAGGGTCTACATGGATACCTCATGCCGTGATGATGAAGCCCAAGAACTTCCTGCTGGATACGCCCAGAAAGGACTTCGTAGGGTTTATTTTCAAATTGTGCGCTCGTATTAGGTCGAATACCGTCCTTAGATCCTGCAGATGGTCTCCCTTGCAGCGACTCTTAACGGCTATATCATCAACATATCACTCCACTATCTTGCGTAAGTGGTCTCTGAAGATGATGCTCATGGCTCTTTGATATGTGGTGCCAGCATTCCTTAAACCGAAAGGCATGACTGTGTAGCAGTATGTGCCAATTGGTGTTCGGAATGATATATGCTTTTCGTCATCAGGAGATATTTTGATTTGGTTGTACCCCGAGAAGCCATCCATGAATGACATACGTTCGAAGCCGCAGGTATTGTCGATCATGATGTCTGTGATAGGAAGGGGGAATTCATCTTTGGGGCATGCCTCGTTCAGATTACGGAAGTCGATGTAGATTCGAATCTTCCTATTCTTCTTGAGAACGGGTACTATATTGGCGACCCAATCGGGATGTTGCTCCTCACGAATAAAGCCGCTGGCTATCAGTTTGTTGACTTCGGCTTCGATCGCGTCCATGATGCCCGGGCGGAAGCGTCGCTGTTGTTGTTTGACTGGCTTCGCATCCGGCCGAATGTTGAGTTTGTGAAGAGCAACGTCGGGATTTAACCCTGGCATGTCTTCATAGCTCCAGGCGAACATATCAATGTATTCTCTGACAAGTTCTAGCAGCGACTCCCGTTCTTCGTCTGCTAGGTTTTTACTGACAAAAATTGGTTTTGGAGAAGATTCGCTGTCGAGGTCAACCTGTATGATTTCATCTTCAGAAGGAGGTTCTCTCAGTTCGAACCATTTTTCCCATTGTGTATCCAATTGTTGGGCCCACGGCTCTAGCTCGAGGATCTCGGGGATATCTTCGTCTTCCTCGTAAGTGTTGGCGAATGCCATGTTGACTGACAAGACTTGTCTGAACACGTCTCCGATGCTGGTATCCGAGTCAGAAGTTGGTGACCCGGTTGAATGTGACTGCCAGTCGCATTCTTCATCTGAACTCTCAGGGGTCGTGGTAGGCGTTACATACCCTAACCCGTATCGAGTTTTGTGATAGTAGTCCCGTGGTTTGCCCGTCGGGACTGGCGGCTTCAAAGGTAATCGTCGCCCAGTGCCGTAGTTCAAACCTGGCGTCGTCTCCAGATCATACCCCTGTTTCTGTATGAGATATTTGGATTGGAGGCTATAAAGATACAGAGGCAGTCTTCCGACATCTGACCCGAGGTCAGCTTCCTCTATGGTGAAGGGATACGGGTTGTTCGTCCGGCCGAAGATGATTGGATGGTCTCCTCCCTCGATTATTCGGTAAGCGTCTTCTACTAGAGTAAGCTGGATCACGGTATACACATTTGTCACCTGTGTGTGTAGGTGAGTGCCTATACCGTGTTCCATAGCATACATTGTACATAGCTTATTGAGCTCGGTGTAGTTCAAAGATAACCCTTTATTGATGAAGTAAGGTATCTTCTCTAGAGGGATTATATCATCTGTGGAGGGAACATCAGTGTGGGCAGCCACATACTTGGCTAGCTCCGTTTCCTCTTCGGCTACCCCCTATATAAATGAAGACTGAGAGGACGACCTAGGTAGCTTGATCGTCAGAGGTTCAGCTGATGGAGCAGAGTGTGGAGTTGTTGGCAGACTAGCGACTCCCAGTTTGGCATTTGATGTGGAGCGAGGAGTGGCTGGTTCGCTAGAAGTGTCAGATCTTGCATCGGGGTGACGACCCTTCTTGGGAAGGCGTATGGTCAGTGGCCTATCGGAGGGATTGAGCTTCTCCATTTAAGGCTGACCGACTCTCAGCAGTCTGATTGTTAGTGGCCCTGTTGAGGATCTCGACACTTGGCCGGACCTTGGCAGCCGAATTATCATCTGCTCCTCCTGCGCCGAGAGACTGATCGCGTCCTTGCGCAAAGTGGCCACAAGGGGTGTGGACTTGCCTGGCTTGCAAGCTTAGAGGTGGATCGTCAGAGGCTCTTCTGATCCTGTGGCCGTCTCGGTACTAGCTTGTACATTTCCTTCATCAAGGTGCCTCTTCGACTTTTCGTATAGACAGGAGTCCGAGTAGTAAGATTCGACCCCTTTGAAGGGATCGATGTCAGCAAATTTTGTCTTCACGAAGCCGTATTTGTCGACATATTTGAAGCACTGGTGTAGCGTGGAAGGTACGATTATGGGCACCCCAAGAGGATGTTGTAAGAAGTGTCTGTATCTATGACGTAGCAGGTGACTTCGGATTGGAGGTCGCCAATTTGACACTTCAGACGAATCTTCCCAATAGGATAGCTCCTGCTCGAATTGAAACCGCTGATGGCGGTGCTTGTAGGTGTCAGGCAATGCATTGGGATGCGAAGATGATGTAGCAGACCCTTCGAGATGATGCTTATGGAAGAGCCAGGATCTATGTGCATCCGATCCACCTTCACGTCGCCGATGTATCCCATGTAGTATAGCGGGCGATCGTGTAGGTTGGTTTTGATGAGCATGTCCTGCAGAGTGAAGACGATGTTGGGCATTGCTTCCGTACAGGCACTGTCTTGAAGATCCACGAATGAGTCCTCCCCGGTGAGGTTAGATTAAGCCAGATAGACATCGGCATTTTGGAGTGCTTCGCTTAATGCAATACGAACGTCCTTGGAGAGCCTTAGGAGTTCGTACAGTGACAACTTGGCCGGTGTGTTAGCCAATTGTGCTAAGATATCAAAGTTGTAGGGCCTCTCTAGCCCTTGGACTGCCTCTTTTCGGAGGGATTTATCGAAGCGAGTCTCCCGCGGCCTAGGCTTGTCGGTCGTCGAAGGCTGAGCCGGTCTCGGAGCATCAGTTGTAGTGGGTTGATGATTTTCAGCTGGATTGTCAACCACAGGTTGGGATTGCGCTCCGGACTGCGTGACAACGGCTGTAGCTTCCTCATTATCTGCCGAGATTGTATGGCAGGTCCTGACTTTTTCACTTTTCCTCTTGTCGGTGGAAAATGGTGTGGGCCGAGTCACTTCTGACACCAAGTGTGGATGGATCCACATGACCTCCTCTCGTGATGTGGTGAGGGGTACTAGACCGGCAGCCTGATCTCGGGGAGGTGGAACATTGGTAATCTCCATTGTCGCTAGAGGGACGGGGATCACCCCGTCTTGAGTCTCCGTCGGAGGGAAGCTGTCGAATTGTACGGATACCATATTGGCCACCACGGTTACCTCTTCGAAATCGATGGCCAGAGCGTTTGAATCGATGAGGTTTTGGATGTACCGATTCAGCTGGTAACAATCGTGTGTAGCATGATGGACATAGCGATGATAATGGCAGTACTTTGAATTATCCATCTCTGCCGACCGTGGTTTCCGTCTTGGTGGAGGAAGCTGAATTCTGTCCCCTTGTATGAGCATGTCCAAGATGGGCTTGACGTGACCGTCTTCGAAGGAGTAAGTAATTTGTGGCCATTGTTTGTCTGCTGGCTTCGGCTCAGGTTTTTGTGCTGTATCGGCCACCATAGCCTGCTTTCCTTTGCTATCCCGATTGTTGGAGGGGCTACCCCCATTATCGTTGTTGGGACGCTTGCCCTTGTTTTCTCCTTCCGAGATATGCAATTCCAGTTGGCGAGCCTTCTTCAATCGTTTTTCGGCGCTTGTGGCGCTGATGATGAACGTCTTCCAATCTTTGAATTGACTTTCGCCCATCCAGAGACTGATCGTTGGAAGCAGTCTCTTTTGGCAAATTTCAATTAAAGAGGAATCTGGATTTCCGGAGGGCAGCTTCATGGCGGTTTGGCGGAATCGCTCAATGTAGTTCCTTGTCAGCTCCTTCTCCCTTTGGACGACGTCCATGAGGGTGGACATAGTGACATCCTGCCCTACTTCGTAGAATCTCTCCAAGAACATGCGCTTAAAGCCGGCGAAGGAGTGGATGCAGTTGTCCGGCAAATTGCGATACCAGTCGAAGGCGACTCCTTCCAATGCCCCAATGAATAATCGCGTGAGGATAGCATCATCATGGGGCAGATGGTCGGTGGTGACCTCGAAGTAAGTGATGTACCGACTTGCTGAGGTCTTGCCATCATACGAGTTGATATTGAACGGCTTATATCTTGGTGGGAACGGAACATCCCTCCATTCAGCAGGGTATGGTTGTCGTATTCTGAGGTCTTGAGCATTTTCTCGGGCATGGAACATGGCTCGGAGCTCCTGAACCTCTCTTCTTACTTCTCGGGCTTCGTCCACGGCGGTGGGGGCCGTTGTTTCCGGAGGATTATTGTACGGGTTCGGTGCCGCTGAGTTCGAGTCCGTATTGACCGCGGGACCCGTACTTGTTTGGCCAGGTGTTCCTCCTTGTAGAGTTGGAAGAGCCGCTTTGATTTCATCTACAGATTTGACCAGGGCCTGTAGTATGGCCTCCAGAGTGTCGATGCGTTGGCGATCACTGGAACCACCTTGATTGCTGTCCGTCATGAACACCGTCCTTACATGAGGAGTGATGGAAGGAAAGGTGGAGGATGTGCCCTCCGAGTCATACCCATGCACTGAGAAGTCATCGGGGTAGGTAGGAATATTCTCTTCGGGTTCGGACTCGGAGGAAACAGTACCCCCAGTCTCAGAGCTTGCTTCGTCTTGAGAGTCATTGATGTCCTCAGGGACATCGGCGTCTATTTTACCTGATGGGAGAGTTGTTTCCCCGGACTCGTCTCCTTGAAACATCGGATTGTTGTGGATGTTCGAAGGAGTGCTACCCCCAGTTCCCACGACCCCCAGCGATGTGGATGATGAATTTCCTATTGCAGCAGATTTCGTCTTTGAACGGGTGTGTTAGAATATTCCGGTGGAGGACAACCGTTTAGAAGACAGTTTCTTAGCTGTAGTGGTTGATATCTTGGGGCTGGAGATACTTGTCTTCCTTCCTCTCCCCTCGGCGGGGACTTTCTGAGTGGAATTGCAGGAGACAACAGGAGGTGCCTCGTCCTCTGAGCTCGGATGCTGTAGTCTTTGGAAGACTGACGGCCGGTCTTCCGTCACTGCCGCGTTGTTGCAACAGCAGTTGACGATAATTTGGGTACAGTGACGTCCAAGCGATGACTCTTTGCACACCGAAGCCCCTTCTCTTTCCTTGCGCTTGTAGAGGATCGCCTCACACAGGTCAGAGGAACCACTTTGTCCTTTTGCCGCCGGAGGCTGGACTCGAGCGGTTCTATACAACTTCCCATCAGAGACCCACGTGATAATCAACGGGATGCCCCGATAGTCAGAGGTTGGGGCAGCTGACTGGGCTTGATGAGCCCGTGCTGCCCTAGACTTTTTCTTTTTAGCACTTGCGGGTGCGTAATAGGAAGAGTCTAAGTTGAATACCACAGAGTCTGGCTTATCATCCAGAGACCCATCAGGGTCAGGACCGTATGAGAGACGGTCGAAGATTGATCGAGAGAAGCGTGGAACGGTCGCTATGCGGCTAGGATTGGGAACCGTGCAGGCTGTCTGCATGCGGCTGTCTTTAGCTGCCGGAGGAGTTGCTTTGGTACGATTAGTAGGATTCGCGATCGTGCAGGCTGGCCGCATACGGTTGGCAATTATGGCCGTATGGATTTTCTGCAAGCGATTGACTTCAGTAACCGCATAAGCTTCATCCGTGTGGTTGGCAACTGTAGCCGCATAAGCTATGCGGCTGACAGATGTGACCGCATGAGTTTTCTTCATGCGGCTAGCGGATGTGGCCGCATGAGCTTTTTCCATGCGGCTAGCACCCTTTTGCGGCTCGGATCGCGTAGAGTTCCTCTTCGCCCCTGCAAGTCCAGCATTATAGTATTTTCTTCTGCCGGACTTGGGGACAGCAGAGTTGCCTACGGTCTGAAATAGGGCCGCAGGAGAGTCTTGCTCGCCGTCTTAAACAACAGAGGGTATCTCTGCAGGAGCTTCAGTAGGAACGAAGGATCGGGGTCTCCACTCCTTGCGGGCCTTCTTCGTACGGGCTCGCTTCTGGACCGGGCCAGCGCTCTTGTCGGAGAGCATTTCTTCGAACGCCTGTTAGTCGAACCGGGCGACCATCTTTTGTTGCGTGGAGCCAAGCTTGGCTGCATCTGATTACGTCACCAACTCCTCAGCCGTGGAAAAGTTTGTCCCCAGCAGAGTCGTCATCGTGTTTGCCATGAAATATAAAATAATAGAACAATTATCGGAGGACCGGACTTTTACTTCACGTTACAAACTCGCTTGTACAAAGAAAGCCTAGGGACGAAAACCTAGGTACAGCAGTCTAAGTACAATTGTTTATTTTAGATTTGGGGGGTGACGATAGAGGCTCGGGAAGGCGACGGCAGCCCTGCCTTACTCCTTGGACGATCGGTATGCAGCCTTGGCTCCTGTGAAGAGATGGTTGGCGTTAATGAAGAAATGCTCTTCTTGCTCTCCCTCTATTACTCTTCTAGCTTCTCTCTCTCTCTCTCTCTGTGTATTTTCTCTCTGATTATTGGAGGAGTCTCTCTGTATATCTCGCAAGGGAATGGCACCTTGCTTATTTATAGGAGTGAGGGCATCATTAGGGTTTAGATGATTACCCATTCTTAAAGTGGCGGCGGCCTGATGTTTAATCAATCTGGACCATTAGTCTTAGGCGTGAAGGATCTGGGCCATAAATGTGGATAGTATTGAATCCTATGAATGATTAATGCTGATTGCTTTAAATCTTCATGATTGGTTGTGTCAAGCTTGGATCTCTCACCACGTGTCCCATTGGCTTGATCACGAGTGATATGCCCTGATCTCATTAATTGTGAGGATAACGTTAAATATGGTTATTGGGATCTGGTAAATCTCTGATTGATTTAAAATCACGCGTCCCATAATCACCCTGCTACCAGCTGTCAAGTCATGGGGGCAATTGAATCTCTGCCACGTGTCTTAATGGTGGACCCTGCCAGAGCCGCATGATATCTATGAACCGCATGAGACAGCGTCTCAGTGAGACGCATAGGTATAGTACTTGCGAGCCGCATGGGATGGCTTCTTGGTGAGCCGCAGGAAGATGATTCCTGCCAGTCGCATGAAGCTGTTCTTCAATTGAGCCGCATGGGAGTAGCTACGTGGCAATCTTGGATCGTGTCAGAGATTTTCTCCTGTTCCCGAAGAGCCTGTCATTACGACCGGACCATCATGGCACTTTATGCCAAAGCCGTCAGCTGTCAAATCACGGCAGAGTATTAAATAAGACCATTACTTGATGGCCAGCTGTGTGAAGGGATCCCACGGGGACACGTGGTGTTGATCGAGCCGCATCTCTCTGTTGGTCGTTTGTGAGCCGCATATACTTCCGAGCCGCATGAGGCTGGAAGACTCTTTGAACCGCATGGGACTGTCCCTATGTAAGCCGTATGGATTCTCCTGTTCCGAGCCGCATGAGACTGAGAGTCTCTCCGAACCGCATGGGACTGCCCCTGTATGAGCCGTATGGAGTTCTCCTGTTCCGAGCCGCATGAGACTGAGAGTCTCTCCGAACCGCATGTGACTGCCCCTGTATGAGCCGCATGTAGTTCTTCTGTTCCGAGCCGCATAGAGCATCTTTCTGATATTTTCTATGCTTCTACATGCATACACTTTAAAAATTCTTGACAAAGAGATTCATCAGTAGATCCAAAGATAATATCATCTACATAGACTAGAATCAAAAGAATATTATTATTCAAAGATTTTATAAACAAAGTAGTGTCAACCTTTCCCTTTGAAAAACCGTTATCAAGTAGAAAAGTGCTTAAACGATCGTACCAAGTACGAGGGGCTTGTTTCAAACCGTATAAAGCTTTCTTCAAATTGAAAACATATTCAGGAAATTTAAAATCAGTAAAACTGGGTGGTTGAGCTACATAAACCTCTTCTTTTATAAAACCATTTAAGAATGCACTTTTGACATCCATTTGAAATAATTTAAAATTATGAAAACATGCAAATGCACATAACATGCGAATGGATTCTAATCTCGCAACTGGGACATAAGTCTCATCGTAGTCGATACCTTCTTCCTGATTGTATCCTTGAGCTACTAGTCGAGCCTTATTACGAGTCACTAAACCATTCTCGTTCAGTTTATTTCGGAATACCCATCGGGTGCCAATGACCGGATGATCAATAGGCTTGGGAACAAGTTCACAAACTTGATTCCGTTCGAATTGGTTTAATTCCTCTTGCATAGCATCTAACCAAAAATTATCACTACATGCTTCATCAATATTTTTGGGTTCAAATTGCGAGACAAAAGGAACACAAGAAGCTATATCTTTATTAGAGGAACGAGTACTTACACCCTTGGTAATCTCACCAATTACCAAGTCCTTTGGATGACTAGCCAAGAATCTCATCTCTTTTGGTGTAGTCTCAGGATTGCTAGTTTCGGCTTCTTTGCTTGGAGGTTCATCTGATGCCTGATGTGATGGTTCTGCATCTTTGTGTGAAGGTTTTGTAGTAGCTATACTTGGTGCGATTATGTCTTCATTGTCATCATCGTCGAAGTGTTGATTTAGCTCATCAAACTTGACGTTGATAGATTCTTCAATGATCATGGTTCTTTTGTTGAAGACTCTATATCATTTGCTCTTTGCTGCATAACCTAAAAATATACCTTCATCGGCATTTTCATCAAATTTACTCAAATTATCTTTAGTATTAAGAATAAAGCATTTACAACCAAAGATTTTGAAATAAGAAACATTTGGTGTTCTATCAAATCATAATTCATAAGGAGTCTTCTTCGATATAGGTCGAATTAGAACCCTATTGAGAATATAGCAAGCTGTATTTACAGCTTCAGCTCATAAATATCTAGGTAGACTAAACTGGTTCAACATAACTCTAGCCATTTCAGATAGAGTTCTGTTCTTATGTTCCACAACTCCATTTTATTGTGGAGCCTAGGGCAAGAGAATTCATGCAGATAACCGTGCATGTCACAAAATTGCTTGAATTCTGCATTCTCAAATTCGCTGCCATGATCACTACGAATGCGAGTAATCATGAACCCTTTTTTATTCTGTACTTTCTTGCAAAAGGTGACGAATTTTGATAATGCATCGTTCTTGCGTGCAAGAAAATAAACCCATGTATATCTAGAAAAATCATCTATAATGACAAATGCATATAACTTACCACCTAGACTAGCAATTCTGCTGGGTCCAAATAAGTCCATATGCAACAATTGTAAAGGTCTAGTGGTACTTACAGCGTTCTTGGATTTGAATGCGAATTTGGTAACTTTGTTCTTTTCACATTCACTACATACCGTATCCTTCTTGAAAGAAATATCCGGTAAGTCGCGTACCAACTTCTTCGTAGATAATCTTGAAATTGTATCCATATTTGCATGACCAAGTCTCATATGCCATAGTTGACTCTCAATACTTTTGGCCATCAAACATCTACCTGTATTGTTAGCAACTTCCAACAAATAGAATACATATATATTATCTTCCCTAATACCTTCAAATATAGTACTGCCAGTTGAACTATCAATAATAGTACATTTATCTTTTTACGAAGTTAATGCCATAACCGTGATTAGCTAAATGGCTTATGCTGAGCAGATTATGTTTTAACTCAGTAACAAGACAAACATCTTTAATCACTGGATAGGGAGCCTTACCAATGTCACCGATACCGATTATGTACCCTCTCAAATTATTACCGAAGGAGACGTATCCTTCTTTATTCCTCTTCGACAGTGGTGCAAATAATGAAGCATCATCGGTCATGTGCCGTGAGCAACCGTTGTCGAGGATCCATTTGCTCCTAGCATGTGAAGGGTGTCCCACCTACAAAATAATTTGCAGATGAAACTTTTGGTACCCATTTCTTGTAGGGTCCTGACTGGTTAGTTTTCGGTATCCATGCATAAATATTTAAATCTACTAACTTTTTGATTCTACATGCAGAAGATATATGACCAATGAGGCCACAATAATGACATTTAGCATGTTGAGTATTGAAAGTAGTGTGAGGTACATGATTGGTAGGTTTTGGTTTTCTAGTATAGAAGAATGCATGCCTATTAGTCTTCTTGGGCATAGTCTTGGTATGGTTTGGTCTGACAGTGTTGGGCGTGTTCCGATGATTCGGTAATTGACACGTGTTAGAATAGGAAGCAGCAACTTCAGGCCGTTTTCCTAAACTAATTTCCAACTTTTTGGAAGTGTCATATAATCTAGTATAGTCAGATGTGAGTGATTCTAATCTGACCTGTGCACACTGGAGACTCTTTCTCTCCTTAGATAGGTCTTTCTTTAACTGCATAATAGTTTGGTCTTTTTCTTCGGATAGCTTAACAGTCTCGTGTAACAACAATTTAATAGAAGAAAGCTCACCAGACGAATTTGAAGAGTCACTATCTCTAACATGATCTAGTAGGTCAGTAAGCCTTCCTATTTCACCTTTGTACTCTTTGAGTACCTTCTTAGAGGTTTCATATTTGCTACGCAGTTTCCTGTAATCATCTAACAGTTCACTGAAAGCCTCTCCTAGTTGCTCAAAGGTGAAATCATCATAAGGGTCAAATAGAGGATTAGTGATTACCTGATCGCAAGCCATCAAGCACACATTTGCAGCGTCATCTGATTGTTCATCTTCTGAGTCGTTGGCTTCACTTTCATGCCATATGCTTGTGTTGGCGATTGTTCATCTTCTGAGTCGCTGGCTTCACTTTCATGCCATATGCTTGTGTTGGCGTACTTTCTTGATATCGATTTCTTCAGGAAGCCTTTGTCATATTTGCTATTTTTCTTTGATGATGATGCTGAGGGACAGATTGACCTGACAGGTATTGAGTTTTAATAGCTTGACAAGAGAACATACAAAATATAAGATGATTATGTAGCTTGATATAATAGGAAGCAAACCTAATACGGCTAAAAGCAAGATAATGGTTTAGAAAAGCTTAGAGAATCATACACATGGGTTGTGCTCAAGATATATGGTCGTGAGCTTCTATGTAGACCCGACTACAGCTATATCAATGCCTTCCAGTAATGTTATCTGGCTGCTATTTAGCCACAAGTCCTCCAAGATGATATAATGTAAATTGCATAAACCAAGGAAAAACCATCAGAGTAAGGGGTAAATGAAGGTATATAAAGTTTAAACCTTGTCAATTTCTCAATACCCTCAATGGTAGTAAGTTTATTAGAAGAAATGTTCAAGATAAAGATTTTCTAATGTGGAAAAGTCCTCCATCTTAATGATGGCATTATGGCTGAGATATATTTCCTCCAATGCAACACATTCCTACAAAGAAAGAAGCATGACATAGATATCCACCCAAATAACATATGTGCAATTAAAGTTCTTTAAAGACATCATACTTGAAACCCTGCCATGGATGGCAGTCAGCCGGTTAATCTGCAGGCTTAATTTTTTGATACATTTTAACCCCCACAAGTTAACTGCCACATATATGGTTTTTGATTATTTCTCTAAACATACACAATACAAGATAACTACTACATGTATGCTTTTTGCTGCATAAAAGGATCCTCCATAAAAGGATCCTACTAAAGGCAACCTGGAGGATACTCAGCACTACGGTAGTAAAAATAATTGGTACTCTTGTATAATGTATTCTTGTGTAACAAAAAAAACATAAGAGAAACCAACATTGACTCTTGTATACTGTCAACAACAGTTACCAATAATATATGAATAAGTGTAGCTCATAAGTGCCGCCACTAATGAAAGCAGAAGTAGAAAATTATTTGATATAAATAATTACATTCAAAGGTGCATGGTCAAATGTGAATACAATGCTTTGGTGGCATGAGCCTAACATTTGTATATATAGAAATCCTGCAAGTTTGGTCTCCGAATCATGATATAGAGGCATTAGATTAACTTTTTTTCCTATATAGCATTGTCTTTATGTGTGTATAGGTGTGTGCAAGAGAAATATAATACACTGTGATATGGCATTGAGAGGCCAATCATAGGCAATCATTACTTAAACTAATTGATTGAATCAAAATACACTAAGTAGCAGGCAGGATACACAATAACCTGATGATTTTCTTGTCCAACTATAGCTTCATTACAAGATCCATTGAACTTATCCAACAAAAGAATACTTCCTTCCCAAATAATCTTACACAGAGCAAATCAGAAAAGAGCAATACGTAATAAAAAAAAAGTACTAGAAAGAAAAAAATTGAATTAAAGGAGAACTTATAATGCTCATACCAACTCATCGAGGTCTAATGCTTATAATAACCTTACGACATGAACACTTGTGCTTGGCCTGTACGACGTCTAATGCTCATACCAACTCATCGACCACAACATGACTCGAAACCAACTGATATCCTCTGTCCCAATACGACACCTTGGCCATGAAGAACCTAAGCACGAAACAACAAAGCACGGTTCAGAGTCGCCAGATTAGTAATTTAATCCAATGTCAAATAATTAAAAAAGGCCAAAATGGGTAAGTATTGAGCACATAGACACATTTATTGTTTTTAGTATTAGGTGAGACTTACTTTTCCTTGAATACTTCTGATCATTGAACCAGGAAAAGGGTCACATTTGAGTTGCTCTACTACTGACTGCTCTGCTACCGGCAGCTAGCCTCGTCGAGGTCCCGTCGAGCCTGACCTCCTTCGACTCCGAAGGGAACGACGACCTCCTGTACTCCACCATCCTCTTCACCTCCTCCAGGTGGCTCCCCGACATGGCCTCCGTAGCCCGGCTTCACCAGCGGTAAGTCGGCTGAGAGCGGCGGGGGGGAGGGTGCCGCTCAGGCGGGCGTCGGGGAGCCGGACGGCGGCGATAAGGGAGCTGTCCGGGCTGCAGTCGACCCCGGTTCAGTTCCTCTCCATGGGCTAGGCCGAAGAACTAGGGTTAGGGTTAGGGTTTCTTTATTTTCTCCTGGCCCTCCATAGAGCATCCAAATTTGTGGAGAAAACTAGGATTAGGGTTTGTCTCTTAGGGTGGTGAAATAGGAGAGGAGTGGGGGCTCTTTAGAGGAGAGGAGTGGGGGGCTCTCTCTCTAAAGAAGGAAAAAGTTAGAGAGAGAGGAGGAAAGGAAGGGGACGATCGGGAGAAAGTTTGCTAGGTTCATCCATTAAAAGGAACCACAACCGTCAACACATATAAAAATTTTGAAAATTTTACTAAAATGGCAGTTGAAAAAATCTCGCTAAGTTTTTGGCACATACATTATTTGACGGTTATCACCAAAATCGTCAATAAATAAATTTCTGTTTCTTGACGGATCCTCCGAAATCGTCAACGTACATGGTATGAAATTGCTAATTTAACAAATAAAAGGGCCTCTCTTGACATAAGCCTAAATACGTCAAGAAAATCACTATTGTTGACGACTTTTGACGACCGTCAACTTATAAACCGTCAAGAATCGTCTTTTTTCTTGTAGTACATGGATTTGACCGAGTCAAGGGCTGTTATGGCTTGGGCGCACAGCCTAAAACAGAGCTATGCACCCCCTTTGGAAGAGCCTAGAGTGTGCGCATGGGCGCATAGGTCTTCACTGGTGACTTGGGCGCATATGTCTTCACTAGTAACTTGGGCGCATATGTCTTCATTGGTGACTTAGACGCATGGTTGTCCAATCTGCTGAAATATTTTTGCTTCTACAAAACCCCCTTCAAAGTTTTCGATACTTGAACGAGTTCGAAATACTTTGAAAGAAGTATGGACCGACTTCTCGTGATACAGTAGGCGCATATCATGGCTCTCCTTTTTGGGTGTATAGAGTTTGGCCAGTCTATCAGAGAGAGGGCTGTTGAGATCTTCCTCAAAAATTTGAACTGGCAGATTCATCGAGGTGGAATTTGAAGAGGTCTATCCTTCATGCATTGTCCATGTCAGCACGTGGCAGTCACATAATGTGCAAGAGACTGGGTCTTCACGTAGGCACATAGTTGTAGTGGCGCATAGGGCTGAGTGGTCGCATAGGCGCATAAGAGTAGTGGACGCATAATATATGGCTCATGCCTGTAAACAGGCTTTTGAAGAGGGAGAAAGTTCATTATTCTCTTTTCTTTTAGAATTTTCAAAAAGACTTTTCATCTCGTCTCTGCACGAACCATGTCTTCCAAGGCCGCCAAGAGATCTGCGAAGGGCAGGGGGCTTCACCGAGCGGCTCTCCTCCTGCAACAGCATCCTCGCCAGTCCAAGACCCGATCCTGGGTGAGGCTGCATCTCGAAATAAAGTCTTGAACATTAATTTGCGACGCTCAGACTTTTCCTCTGTCTGGACACATGTGCCCAAGGTGACATGCTTCTGTGAGCATTCATATGTGCCCACAAAAGCATATGCCAATACTGTGGTGTGTTATGCACCCACATGTTGCCATATTATGCGCCCATATGTTGCTGCATGTTATGCTCCCATATGCTGCTGTACGTTATGCACCCACATGTTGTTTTTGGTGCATAACCCTTTGGGTACATAGCCTTTTGGGCGCATAGCCCTTTGGGCACATAAGATTCCTCCAGCACTTAGTTTTTCCTACGGATTCTGAGTCTGACTTTCTCTTTTGTCCTTGCAATTAACATATTTGTCCCGAAACTTGGTGGAATCCCTTTCGGCTCTGCTTGCCACGTCCTCAGCACAAGCCTCATAACAATATGGTCAGCAATGTTTAGGCCAAGATTAGTTATGACCAACCTACGGAACAGACGTTCGCCATAATTGAATAGGATAAAACCTTTCTGAAGCAGATGATTAATGATGAGAAGTTCTTGCTCGAAGGGATACGCCATTTGAAGAAGTCGTACTTCATATTCGGTGACAGTATAGGATTCGAGGATGACGGGACGATATGTCTAGAAGACCCTCTGGTAGTTAAGTTAAAATAACAAAGAATAGGGTTGTCATCGATGAAGCGCCAATACCCTCTCTCAGCGTTTGCTGATCTGGCTGTGCAGAGGCAAATGAAATGGGACGTGACACCTGAACTTCATAGGGTTATTTCTGGCAGGATCCAATTCAACTCTGGTGACCAAAAGAAGGACACATTCAAGTGTGTCAAGGGTTCCACGTCCTACTCCATGAGGGGGCTGCAACCTGGTGTCATAATGAACGATGTCCTGACTTATCTTCACCCCTACACTGCTGAGACTCTCTCTAACTTGATATTGTCAAAGAGGGAGTCGTACCCGAAAGGAAAGCTGCAGATGAAAGGTTGGAGACATTCTGTCCCATTCTAGAGTGACCTTACTCGATGTTGCTCTCGACTTACGAGGCCACCCTAAAAGGTGCCGATCTTCTTTATGCCGTTAGAGCCACCCAATATGGCATTAAGGTTCACTGGCCAATGTTTGTTTCCTTGGCGGGGTTATACAACCATCACACGTGCACCTTCTTCATTCAGGGTGGGGAGATAGGTTTGGCTCTTCACGAGATGCAGGCGATATCCAAACTTCTCGAGGGAATGGAGTCATACGCAGAATACGTCCCCTGTGATGCGGAGCTCCTGGATTTGGAGAAGGAGAACTCCGAGATGATGGAGGTGTACAAAGAGCTACTTTGTCACTTTTTTATTTGTCACCAGATTACGAAGAAGGGTAAGACTGAGGGGTCTCTTCCCCATACGAGGGCCTGGACTAACTATGTCTTCACCAGAGAAGAGGGGGCGGCCCAGTCTCCTTCTCATCTCGCAAGCCCTTGACGAGCTCTGAGATAGAGCAGTTGATGGAAGATCACGGAGCTGTAGACGTCGAAGATAGTGATGATCCTGAGGCAAACTCCCCGATTTATTATTTCTTCAGGCAGGCCAAGGTCAAGATGTCAGAAAAGGCGGTGCTAGCTACTTTCCTTATGATATGGCTTCGTGATTGCATAGTCCCTGGTGGTTCAGGGTATATTAAGAGAATAAGCCGGGATATGATACTTTCGGCTGTAAAGCTGGCCTTTGGACGCCAACTTGCTCTGCTTCCAGCGATGGTCTGTGCCATCCAACGGGGTTTACGATATTTTGTTGTGAACGCGATAACACCCGATGGCAGAAAGAACTTTGCTAGGACTGAGTTTCCCTTTCACTATCTGATTGGATGGCTGGTGCTGCATTGTCCCAGATTGATGAATATCGAACTGATAGCAAACTTTTTAGCAGGGGATGCCTTCCTTCAGATTCAAAGATACAGATTGGACCGTTACAGGGGTGCCTGTTTGAATGATGGCTTTGAGTTTTTTGCAGAACTATGAATTCTACAGGGTATTACCTCCGTCTGGTAATGGTCGTACAGGAGACACCCTAGTAGATAAGGGAGCACTCACTACTAGCCTTCCTATTGGGGCATTTCGTTGGCTCTAATCCATTAGGCCTTCCCATCTGGTGTTCAGGAATAAGAACCACACTTTTTTGGAACCTTATTTGTCGAGCCACTTTACCCGACAATTCAGCTACAACCAGCTTCTCTTGGGCAATCCCAGTCCTCATCTCTAGTCGATAGGGAGTCTGATTGACGGGGAACATATATGGGGCTACTAAAATGATGGATGTACGGGGGCAGTTTTTACCTTGCCAGAAGATAAACCTGACACTCACATGCTCTTTGCTGCTAAGTTCTATGTTCAGGTCAATACCCTTCCTTTTCGGTATGACCGTGAGCAGAGTTTTATATCGGGGACTAGGTTTGCCCCTACTCTTGCTGATATAAGATGAGTGCGTGCAATGAAAAGTAACAGAAAGGAAGGCGCCCCACCACAGTTGAACCGGCTTCAGTGCCGCAGCAGAGAGTTGTTGAGGAACCTATTATTGCAGCGCCTCGAAGGGAGGATTCTGAAGAACCTCTTCGCGACATTCCTCATAAGAGGAAAGCTTCCACCGAGCTGGTTCCACGGTCTAAAAGGAAGAAGGTAGTTGTTTCCTAGGGAGGAAAAAGGTCGCGGACGTGGGTGCCGGCTCGCCTGCTCCCAGAAGATCTTTCCGACAGACGGCGTTTGTGGCCGTTACCATTCGGAGGTAGATCCTTTTCTTAGACTCCATAGTTGTTTTGATCAAGCCTTTAGAAGCCTTTTCACCCTTGCATTTGTCCTTTGCACAGGACCCTGAGGTTGTAGCTGAGGCAGGTGCCTCCTCATCTGAGGAGGTAGACGTGACAACAGTGTCCCCTGTTCGTCCTCGACCGATGGATGAGGGCGGGTCTTCTTCAGCTATAAGGGTTGAGCGACGGGATAATCAGGACGAAGGTCCAGACCATGACAGCAATCAAAAGATCAGTCCCTCCTATGACATTTCTTTAGGGGATATATCTCCGATAGGAGCTGTGATGAGGGACTTGGATGAAAATCAAGTCCAATCGGCTCATCCTCCCGCGGGTACGTTATCTTTGCGCCTCTCTTCGGCTGAGATTTTTCGACTTTGATTTTGTGTGCTCCTCGTGAGGCCGACCACAACTGTATGTTCCCTTGTAGACAAGGAGAAGGAACCCCTTGTGAAGAAAGCCCCAAGCATTAGGAAAGGAACAGAGGTTTTCCCCGGCTCCTCTAAATTTGTTGGTACAGAGGGAGCTATTAGTGAGCCGTTATTGGCTACAGAAGGAGAGGTTGAACAGCCTACTAAGGGGGCTGTTGCTGAATCTGCTCCAGTTCCAGTTGGAATTACGGAAGATGCCAGGCCTGATGCCGCTCGAGGCCTTGATATTGTTCTTCTTGAACAGCCTGGGCCTACTGTCGGTTTCCCTGAAGCTAAGACTGATGACGTAGCCCAGGCTGGTGCTGAGCAAGCCGACAGTATAAAATTATAATTCTTATGCATTTTTTTGGTTACTGATGTATATATTTTCTTGTCAGGTTCGGCTTCTTGTCAGGTATCTCTTCCTGGAGTGAAAGAAACTCTCCAAGCATCCTCCCCGACGACCTCCACTGAAGACGACGAGATGGTCTAGGAAGTCGTCAAAGCTTTTTACTCTGTGTTGAAAGTAAAGCTTCCTGGAGTCCTGAATCGGAATGCTGCCTTTGGCCCTGTGAAGGCTGTTGTCGAATGCCAAGTGACGGCCCTCGAGAGCATTGTCGGTTATGAAGAGCGGGCTAATACACTGAGGAAAGTTTTGAATGATCTGGAGGGTCAGGTGGCCAGATTCCCGGATGCCAAACAATAGAGCCCGATGTGTTGTTCCGTACAGAAGACGAGACTTTGATCACGGCTCTCGTGGAGAAGAAGGCTGCTTTCCAGGCAAGGAAGGATGCCCTCATTCGAGAGATCAGCGAATTGCTTGGTCAGTATGGTCAGTTCAACGCTGCAAGTGAGGTATGTGCTACCTCGAAGAATAAACTGGCTGTACAGATTACCGAGAAATATAATCACATCGTACAGATCCAAAGTGAAATTGCTCAAATAGAAGCCAACTTGAGAACAGCAACATCTGAGCAGGAGGACTACTTGGCTCAGGCTGCCATGACCGCCACCACTTCTGCCCATTTAAAAGAATAGCTGGTGAAGTTGGAGGGAGAGCACATGAGTCTGATCCTCTTCCAGGATGAAGCCGCTCGTCAAGAAGAGATGCGCCGCCGAGCTACCGCGAAGTCTGAAGCTGAAATCGCGGCTCTAAGGGACAATATCAACCGACTATATATCCCTTAGATTTTTTTGTTTGTAACTGTTTCTTCTAGCCGTCAAGGTTCTTGTACCCCTTTTTTTCCCGTCTCTTGATAGATGTTAAAATAAAGAATAAAGAATCTTTGGCTTTCAAAACCTCATATCGTAAGGTTCGAATTAATTATTTATTCCATGTTTTACCATATTTTATAATTTTGTCTCTGTTATCCATATATGAATCTCGTGTTAGTTTGTTTCATTTAAACTTTTCCTTCAATCATTTTAATATCCATGAGATAAAGATTAGAATGTTTATAATTCTTTTCTCTTTGTTATTTCCTCCCTAATCAATTGTTCTATTTTTAAGAATTGAGACTTATAGTACAAATACATACACTTTTCTATCTTGATTATCTTGTAACTTGTTTGAATTTCTAGAAACTCCTTGAGACTCTTATGGATATAGTTGAAATAATTTTTTGATGACTTACAATGGCAAGGCAAATACGCAATATCCCTTTTTATTTGAATTATAAATACTACGGGTTCATTGCAGCCAGCAACACACTGGCATGTCATGACCCCTAAGTTGAAATAATTTCAAATAAGCGTAGGTTGTCAAATATTATTCAAAATATGTCTTAATTGTCCTTTTTATTTTTTGAATTATTGTGTCAATACGGGATAGAGCAGATAGAGTATTTGATACCATATTCTTATTTGAGTCATGGAACCAAGAGTTTGTTGCAGCTAGATGTACACTTGCGAGGCATAGATTCTCGGTAAAATGACTTCGGATATGCATACTGTTTTAGAATATCATAGAGGCTATATCTTTTATTGGCATATGACTATTATTTTTTTCATGATCCACAAATCTTGCACTCTCACTCCACATTGATTTAATACCCTATTTCTTATTATCGTATTCTCCATAACCTGTAGTTCATTCTTTCCTATATTTATGTTCGAAATCATTATTTAGTTTATTCCTAGTAACCATATCTTTCCTGGAGGAGGAATAACTGCATTTACTTGATCTTCTAGATACTTTCTAAGATAGAGCCTCCCAGATCTGGTACCTGTCATGGCTTTCTCTTCTGGAGCTGGTGCGAAGGAAACCATATTGCAGTTCGTCATCCGAATTTTGCTTCTTAAAGATTTCTTTTGAAGCGATGAAAGATTTGTCCGGAATCCTAAGCCAACACGAGACTAGTTGTACTGAAGATGTAGGGAAAGAGGTATAGGAGACCCCTTTCCATCATTCAAGCCAGGGGCTTTCTGCAGGTCATATCCCATCTTCATCATCAGTTCGCGGGACTGTTTATTGTATAAATGGAATTCTGGCCGGTACTTGATTTATGGCTTCGGTACCATCGTCTCAGAAGAATGTGAGACCGCCGCTGGGATGAAGGTAGCATCCAAAGGTGGAAGATGACCACCCAGTGAAGTCATATGACATGACTTGTAAATGGTTGTCTTTTTTGACTTTGTAGAGGAAGCAGGTGTGTTGGATTCAAAGTCAGCAACCAAATTGGAGTGAATCCACATAATTTTCCTTTTGTTAGTTGACAGGGGAATGAGGTCGTCACTTTGCGCTGGTGGAAGGTTGACGATCTCCATAGTAGCTTTTCGAATGGGGATGACCCCATCCTGCACCAGTTGAGCAGAAAAGTCGCCAAATTGCAGAGAGACGACATTGGCAGTCACCGTCTTCTCATCCTGCTGAAGGGTGATTGCCTTGGCGTTGATCAGCTCCTGGATCTTCCACTTGAGTACATAGCATGCCCTCATCGGATGTCCCAAGAACCTGTGATACATACAGTATTTAGGATTGTCAGTTTTACCTACTTTGTCTGGCCGTTTTACTTCGGGCAGTTGAAGTTTATTGCTCTTGACTAGGCAATCAAATATGCTCATGATGTCGTCCTCGTCAAAGAAATATTCCTCCTTAGGATGTTGTGCTCTGTGGGGGTGCCATCGTGGTAGGTATTGATTGACCCACATTGACGGCTAAAGCTACTTTTCCTTTCACATTAATGGCTAAACCTTTTTTATTCTTGCAGTTTCTGGCGACCACCGTTGTTGGTTGCAGAATGTTTATCTTTTTCAAGATTAGGCATCTGGACGCCTAGTTGTTTGAAATTGTCAGCACTGTCTTCGGCTGCCCTAGCACTTACTATAAAGGAGGCCCAGTCTTAGAATTGCGTGGGTCCAGTCCACATGCTGACTATAGGTAACAAGTTTAATTTGTTTGTATTTATAGTCAGTACATCTAGAGTACCCAGCAGTATTTTGAGTGCCTCACGACGGAAGCGCTCAATGAAACGTTCAGCAGTTTTATTAGACCGTTGCTTGATTTTGATGAGGGACGACATAGTCATATCATTTTTTTACTCATAGAATCTGTCATGCCCCGCTCCCGTAGGAACGATCGTACTAGCTAAGGCGTGATGCCACACGAGGCTAGATTGCGCTCATGCAAGGCAGATTCTATAATGGCTGATTATAGCGGCTGCGACAGGGTCGTCGCACAGAAGTCCTAAACAGAGACATTGATTTTGCTAGCAAAAATTTAGAACAAAATACAAGTCATTAAAAAGAGGCTCTATATTGATATTGAACAAAGATTACAAATGTGGCACAAGGCCAAGATTACAATCATTCAAGCTCACTCATCTCACATTACAAGTCGCTTAGCTCTCTCTCTCTCTCATCTCTCAATACATGTCTTGAACCATGGATGCTTCAGATAAGCGACGTCCATACATTATGTCCTGTATAAGTCCTAACTCCATATGATTGCACTCTTCGAATTGCCAAGGAACTCTGTGCCTCGACGCATCCAAGCGAGCCCGTGCCACGAGCTTCTACCTGTGCCTGCACATAAATACTGCGTGGGTGTCAGTACTCAACTGTACTGGTGGTGTGAGTTCTTCGCCCACCCATACAAAATTGACACGTTAATTTACTTTGTGCAACATAGTCCCTTTGTATTATCTTTCTACTCTCGCCTTAGAATCAGTTTTAGGACATAGACTCGACCTATCAGGTGTCTCTAGACCGTCATCGTGCCATCACACCAATAACTTTCTTATCCTTGCCTCTAGACCTTTCTTGTGCTTGCAATGTCCAAGCACCGACTCGTGCTTGTCTTTTGGCCTAAACCTTTGGACGCAACAACATAATTTATGTCATCGACTTAGTTCGTGCTTCAACATTGAGGCCGCACCTCGCAACTTAGCATGACTTAACCTAGAGCGGCACAATGCAGCAATAACCCTTTAGCCTAGCACGGCACAATCCAATGCTAATCCTTTAACCTAGCAAGGCACCATCTAGCGCTAATCCTAACTTATACTCGATGCCACATTCGTGCCTAAGCACGTGTTCTTGCTATAGCCAAATCTTAGGCTCCATATTGGGTTGCAACCGTGCATACCTTCTTTCTTAACTTAATTCGTGTCGTGCTTACATTTCCTTATAATCGACCGACATCGTGCATGCGGATTGCCGTTCAGCACGCCAACTTGTCTATATGAAAGGTCACTGGCCCAAGCCATTATGGACATAGCTCGGGTAGACGATGGGTTGTCTAATTGCAAGGTAGCTAGCCCCCAAGGGAAGCCCCCGACTACCCTACGTGGTACAATCCAGCGATTGCTATAAAGTTTTTCCCAGGTCAACTGGCCTCGGAACCATCACGTAGTACCAGTCGAGGAAGATACTTGTCGACAAGTCATCCAAGACCACGCACCTATGAGAACATCTAGACTCACGTAAATACAAGGCCTAATTTACGTTACGACTTGAATCGTACTTGAGCAAAACGTGCTTGTTCCATGCAAAATATGTATTGGAACCATATGATGCAAACGTGCATCTTTAGAGACTCCCAAAACGTGGGTCCGCCTCGGTGACAAACGGTCGCATGATCTTTCCTTTCTTTGATACCCAGGGAATGACTATCGCATAGCCTTCCTACTTAATATGAACAAAATGTATTCCTCAAGTGCCATAAACCGTGGCTAACTTTACATTGTACCGACCGTAGCTCATACATTAAACTGACTTACGTTCTGTTCAACACTATCGCCCAAGTCATACCTTATATGACAGGCCTTGAGATCGTGGGATTAAGAGGCTTGACAACCATAGAAGGAGCGGGACAGTGCTTGGAATGACACTAGTTGACCGGCATAACTTTGCCTAACTTAATCGAACTTACAACTTAACCCGTGGTACGAGCAAAGGCTGTACCAAGCCTTGCATTGTGGAAACGTACATGCTTTATCGAGCATTTATACGGGCGACGCCTATGACTTAGGCTAATTCATAACTTTGCCAACTCAACCAATTTTTCTTCTCTCAAGCCACGGGACGAAGGACCGAGTGTCATTTTCAAAGCACGCCGTACACCAACTCTAAGCCGACCATTGGACCTTTTCATGTTCTAACTCAATTTGACCCAACTTAAGATTATTCCCTTAGCTATGTGGATGCATCTCTTTATTACCAAGCCTACTTGTGCATTTGAAAACATACGATTTCCTATATGAACGCTAAGATAATGCGAGTTTACCAAAACTACCACCTGAGCGAGGAGTCGCCTCGACCGAACGGGCCTTCGAGTCGCCATTGCATGGCTAAGTTCGAACTCCATCGACGTTCCAATTCCTTCAATTAACTGAACGGGACAGGGCACTACATCATACACCACTCAGAAAAAGTTTCGTCCTTGAAACTAAATGAGTACTCACTTATCGACTTATCACTTTATTCAACATCCAACGATTCTCGCACATATTCCTCCTATGCGTTTCTTCAACTCCATCCACGCTCGTGCTATGGTTATCTTTCACCTCGAACAACTATATCTCAACTTGGGTAACTTACTCTCGTCGCGCAGACAGATAACTCAGTTCTAGACAAACGGCCATCCGATCAACCAACATTCAAGTTTGTCTCAATCTAATGATTGCACTACCATAAATATTTCCTCGGAACACGATTTCAAAATCCTCTACACTTTTACATTCCTCTAGTCTTACTTGATTCAATGCATCACTTAGTTGGATAATGCACATATTTCAGGCGTCTCCAGAATACATGTATTTTAGCCAAGCCTCGTGATAGAGAATTCGCTATCACCGCTCGAGTCAGATCATGCACATATTCAGGCGTCCCTGATATACATGCATGTCAACCGAGCCTCGTGAGTGGTGCCTCCACAATTCCTATCTCTTCGTGCCAGGACGTCTGCCTAACCGCTAGGCTATGTCTTTAGGCTAAGTCATCCGTCAGTATTGGAATCATAGTTCCCAAACAACAATATCAACATTGACCCCATCCTAAGGTCAAACCAAATTGATAGGGGTTTTCTATCCAAGCTCGCATTACTCCGATTTCTAAACTTCGAGCATAGATTTCCTACACACATCCCAACATTCGTCGCACGGGATCCGAGTCATTCAGCAAAGTCATCCTACAATAAGTTCACTCAACCAAATCTTCGAATCGCCTGTCCAATAAGCCATTTTGCATAGTCTATCTCTTCGAATACGTTCGATATAATCCACCTATCATTTCCTTTCAAGTCGAGCACGCTACGACACAACTTATTGCTAAACTATAATTCGTATTCCATATTCCCTAAGTCATTTATTCCAACTCACGTAATCGATTACGAGGTCGTATGACTTGACATGTGTCATGCCCCAATCTCACGCGAGTTCGATTATCTACGACGGGCATAAAATCACCATGCAATACTCCCGCAGAATAATCATTTTCATCGGAGCGTAACTCTTGTTTGAGTCTAGACTAGTTTATTCTCGACACGCGAGTTGGACCTACTTAATCCTCAAATTTTATTCAATCGTCAATCTCAAGTCTGACTAATCCTCGAATCCACCTTCGTATCAAACCGCAAGTCGAGACAATCCAAATTGCCACGTCCTGATTTTCTGAGTTCAATCATTCCTGCGACATGAATCACCATGTCCGCGCTCGCGGAACGTTTGCCCCAAATTCGATATGACGCATGTGCGATGCTAGAGTTGCGCTCGCATAAGACAAGATCATAGACGTTGTGGTTATCAATGCAACCATCAAGACAATTATATTTTCATTCCAACATCTATTTCAATCAAAATCCTAAGTATAACATCCATCCTCAATTCTATCGATGACATGTGTAACCTGACGATCTTCCTTTGTAATAAATTTTGAGTCGTACGACTGATGTTATCGTCCAGCTGGATAATCTTCTCGACATTCAAAATCAATTTCGATCATTATCCCTCGAATCATTTACAACATCAATTTGTTCAAACCCAAAATTACGTATTTTTATCCGTCTATCTTAATTCATCGACCAACATATTCCCTCAATTCGCATCATTCCTTTGCTAACACAAATCATCGAGCAACATTCAATCCAATCCTTAGAGTCATTTGTGTAACTTCAAAATTCAAAATTTTCATGTACAGTATCTTTCTTCGTGCTAAATTTATCTATATGATCCACCTATTGATTTCTTTTATCAAGTCATCCGATCGTTATACCTTAACTTTTTCTCAATTTGATTTGCCTACTCTATTATTTCCATATTTCATACTTGCACAATCTCAATCCCGTGCTCGTCATTTCTAATTTTTATTCAAATCAACTTATCAAATCTCAAGACTACAACAACCTAATAACAATACTCAATCTAAGGCTTTGTGCACGTGCGACGCTCGCTGATAGACTCATTGGCACCTCGTATCCTCAATCGATTGACATCACTGAAGTTATCACATACCACTCAGGGATGAAGTTATTTGACAAATCCTCAAATATCATTCGAATCAAAATCGACTTCTTCAAAAATTTTATTCGAACCATTCCTTGAATTCCAAGCACGCTCATCTATATCACACTGACGTTATCTTCGCTCAATAGCACCCCTATCGATAGTCATCTCACTTTACTCAATCGAGTTCAACTCAATCTTTCTCGACACATTTTCAATCCCATATACGACTTTTCTAAGGTCGATACAACTTTTGGAGTATATGCCCAGCCCAACTTAGCCTATTATTTTTCTACATTTTGCAAATTACATAGACTTATTGTATGGACATCCCGTGCAACATTTGAGAGAGCGCACCAACGATATCAACTTACGAAAGCAACAGAGTTAAAGAATTCAATCGATGGTCCAAGGACGTAAAGCCGTGCTCTAATGCCATTATGTCATGCCCCGCTCCCGTAAGAGCGATCGTCCTCGCTAAGGCGTGATGCCGCACGAGGCTAGATTGTGCTCGTGCAAGGCAGATTCCATAACGGCCGATTACAGCGGCTGCGATGGGGTCGTTGCACAGAAGTCCCAAGCAGAGACATTAATTTTGCTAGCAGAAATTTAGAACAAAACACAAGTCATTCAAAAGAGGCTCTTTTTTGATATTAAACAAAGATTATAAATGTGGCACAAGGCCAAGATTACAATCACTCAAGCTCACTCATCTCACATTACAAGTCGCTCAGCTCTCTCTCATCTTTCAATACATGTCTTGAACCAACGGATGCTTCAGATAGGGGACGTCCATACATTATGTCCTGTATAATTCCTGACTCCACGCGATCGCACATCTTGAATTGCCAAGGAACTTCGTGCCTTGACGCATCCAAGTGAGCCTGCGTCACGAGCTTCTACCTGTGCCTGCACATAAATACTGTATGGGTGTCAGTACTCAACTATAATGGTGGCGTGTGCTCCTCGCCCACCCATATAAAATCAAAACGTTAATTTACTTTATGCAACATAGTCCCTTTGTATTGCCTTTCTGCTCTTGCCTTAGAATCAGTTTTAGGACATAGACTCGACCTATCAGGTGTCTCTAGACCGTCATCATGCCATCGCACCGATAACTTTTCTATCCTTGCCTCTTGACCTTTCTAGTGCTTGCAATGTCAACGCACCGACTCGTGCTTGTCTTTTGGCCTAAACCTTTGGACGTAACAACAAAACCGTGTCATCGACTTAGTTCGTGCTTCAATATTGAGGCCGTACCTCGCAACTTAGCATGACTTAACCTAGCGTGGCACAATGCAACGCTAACCCTTTAGCCTAGCGCGGCACAATCCAGTGCTAATCCTTTAACCTAGCGCAGCACAATCCAGCGCTAATCCTAATTTATACTCGACGTCACATCCGTGCCTAAGCACGTGTTCTTACTGTAGCCAAATCTTAGGCTCTATATTGGGTTGCATCCGTGCATACCTTCTTTCTTAACTTAATTCGTGTCATGCTTACATTTTCTTATAATCGACCGACACCGTGCATGCGGATTGCCGCTCAGCACGCCAAATTATCTATATGAAAGGTCACTAGCCCAAGCCATCGTAGACATAGCTCGGGTAGACAGCCGGTCATCCGATTCGAGGTAGCTATCCCCAAGGGAAGCCCCCAACTACCTTATGCGATATAATCCAGCGATTGTTATAACGTCTTTCCCCCAAGTCGACTGGTCTCGGAACCATCACGCAGTACCAGTCGAAGAAGATACTTGTCGACAAGTCGTCCATGACCACGTACCTACGAGAACATCTAGACTCACGTAAATGCAAGGCCTAATTTGCGTTATGACTTGAATCGTACTTGAGCAAAACATGCTCGTTCCATGCAAAATGTGCATTGGAACCATACGATGCAAAACGTGCATCCTTAGAGACTCCCAAAACGTGGGACCGCCTCGACGACAAACGGTCACGTGATCTTTCCTTTCTTTGATACCCATGGAATGACTATCGCATAGCCTTCCTACTTAACATGAACAAAACATGTTCCTCAAGTGCCATAGACCGTGGCTTACTTTACATCGTGTCGACCGTAGCTTTTGACTTAAACCGACTTACGTTCTGTGCAACACTATCGCCCAAGTCATACTTTATATGACAGGCCTTCAGAACGTAGGACTAAGTGGCTTGACAATCCAGAAAGAGCGGGATAGTGCTTGGAATGAATCTGGTCGACTGGCATAACTTTGCCTAACTTAATCGAACTTACAACTTAACCCGTGGGACGAGCAAAGACTATGCCAAGCCTTGCAACGTGGAAGCATGCATGCCTTATCGAGAATTTATGTGGGCGACACCTATGACTTAGGATAATTCATAACTTCCACAACTCAACCAACTTTTCTACTCCCAAGCCACGGGACGAAGGACCGAGTGTCATTTTCAAAGCACGTCGTACACAAACTCTAAGCCGACCGTTGGACCTTTTCATGTTCTAACTCAATTCAACCCAACTTGGGATTATTCCCTTAGCTATGTGGATGCGCCTATTTTATTATCAAGCCTACTTGTGCATTTGAAAACATGTGATTTCTTATGTGAAGTCTAAGATGAGGCGAGTTCACCGAAACTACTCCACCTGAGCGAGGAGTCGCCTCGACCGAATGGGCCTTCGAGTCGCCATTGCAAGGCTAAGTCTAAACGTTATCGACATTTTGATTCCTTCGATTGACTAAGCGGGATGGGGCACTACAGAATCGTTCCAGGAATATTTGCTTGAATCTTGTAAAAGATATTATGCAACCAACTAGCAAGCTACGATACCTGTCATAGGCTGCACCTGCCAAGCATCCGATGAATACTCTAGTGAGTAGAGCATCGTTCGGTTGGAGCTGATCAGTCATTACCTCGAAGTTATTGAGGTACTAACTTGGAGATAAACTGCTGTCAAACAGCATGATGGTTGGTGGCTTATATTTAGGTAGAAATGGGACTTCCTTCCACTCTATAGGGTAGGGTTATTTGATCCCCAGCTTTTGCAGACTATCCTTCTGCTTGAAAGCTTCAACTGACTAATTAGAAGCTTTACTGCCTCATTAGTATCCCCTGATGCTTGGGGAGCAGTAGACTGATTTGATATGTTGGGAGGCGGGACTCCATGATAAGCACCACCCCCAGCACCAGAATGACTTGGAGCTGGCATGGTAGCGTTATGAGGAGATTGTACCACCATACCAGTATTGACAGGGGTAGATGCTGCTATGTATTCTTGTGTTGGAATTAGATTTGCAACCGGTAGAACAGTGCATTGTGCCATGATCATAACATGCATATTCGCCATTATTTTGGCCATATTTTCAAGTTGGCCTCTAATACAGCGATCCTCTGCTCCTGACTGTCGGAGCTGGATGTATCATATTCTTCGTTAGTGACATAGGCAGTCACTGCTCTGGCTACCGATAATGAACTGGTGGAAAAGATAGTCCGTTCAGAACTTTCACTATCGGCATCGAAGTCATACAGGAAATTACCCTCCCAAGATGAAGAGTGGGAAGATTCCTTTGATTGAGGGAATCTTGCTCAGAATCAGGAAGATTCCTTTGATCGATTATTTCTTGGTCGAAATTAAGAGAACCTCTCCAACTAAGAACATCCCCAAGATTAGGAGAGGGAAGATTCCTTTGACCGAATAGATCTTGGCTTTTTGATATTATATTTTGGTAGACCCCTTCACCGGAGTCACGAATCCGATCAAGGTATTACTGATTGGGATTACAGGATACATTATGTCTTGGACGTTTTCCACCCCCGTACTTTGAGACGTCATGTTGACTAAAGCATACAACAATTTATCTTCGTCCACCATCACAAGTTCAGGAGTTCGAGTGTAGTTCAAACGGTCGAAGATAGACCGTTTTGCTG
>JANAVB010013512.1:0-20508 GCA_029216955.1 Iris pallida
CCATTACGAGATCGCACTATTTGCGACACATGACCTGCGTGGGCCACCACAAAAACATATATATATATATATGTATATATAATATATATATATATATATATATATATATATATATATATATATATATATTGTGAGTCTATATATATTTATGGAGTGTGTCATGTATATATATATGTGTGTGTAATATAGAGTTTGATATAGAAAGAAGTGATGGAGAGATGTCGAGAGGGAGAGGGAGTGAGCTGCTGCCCTTCGCAGCAGCAGTAGCAGTAGAAACTGCTACCTTGTAGCAGTAAGAGGAGGGGGGATCAGCCCTTAGCAGCAGTGAGCATGGAGCATTGCTCGAGCAGTTAGCATAGCAGTAGTCCCTACAGGGGACTGCATTTAAACAACCAGCAGTAGCAGCAATATGCACTGCTGCTATGCATCCGTGTGAGGGGGGGGCATCAGTCCCCTGCAGCCCCTTAGCATTCATCTATGCACCCTTCCATTCATTCATTTGTTCCATCCATCCATAAGCATTCCTTCATCCATCCATCTATCCATAATTCCATTCAATCACTCATCTATCAATTAACTCATATGCATTCATTTACCAATATAATCTTCCATCCATTCACTAATGCATTCAATCATTTATGCCCCACAAATTGATCCCCTAGATGACCTATATAAACCCTTAGTTTAGTGCCTTAGTGTGGTGTCTAGAGTGTGGGTTAGGAGTAGAGTTGTGAGTGGTGTTATGAGTGAGATAGTGTTGGTGCTAGTGTTGTGTTAGTAGTGGTTAGTTAGGATAGTGGCTTAGATATGTTAGTATCCTAGTAGACTAATTAGTGTGACTAACCTAGACATTAGGAGAGTATGGAAGAGTGAACTAGAAAGGTTTAGTGGAGTATAGAGTGTGGTGTCTCAAGATACTATAGTGTATCATGACGATACACTAAGGTAATGATGAGATGACCAACATGACCATAAGCTGGACTAGATGTCTAGAAAACCCATATTTCTTGGTAGGTAAACCTTAGATAGGATAGTATCTAGCTACCCTAAGCAGCCTAGGCTAGTATCTTGAGGATTAGCAGGGTTTCCTTTGTAATGGGGTAAGGTATCGGGAATACCTTGTAAAGGGTAAATGTTAGGATATTGGGTAATATAAGGTATTGGGTTTCTGATTGCTAGATGGGGTTAGAAATAGGTTGTCTTGGTAGGTAATGACTAGATGAGGGTAGTTTAGGCTAGTCTTGACTTCCGTTGACGAAGAGTTGACTTTTTGACCAAAAGTCAACTCTTGATTAGAATTGACCGAAACCAAGCCAGAGTTGACCAGTTGACTGAAATTCAACATTTGGACAACATTAGCCTAATTTGACCTAGGGTTGACTAGAGTTCACCAGGGTTGACCAGGATTGACCAGTTGACCAAAAGTCAACTGTAAGTCAACCTTTGACTCAGATTGACCTAGTTTGACTTGGATTAACTTTCAGTGACCTAGTATGACCTAGTATGATCTAGTATGATCTAGTATAACCCAGTTTGACCTAGTTTGGTCTAGTTTGACTTAGACTTGCATATCATGACTTAAATTAGTTTCCCTTTTATTATAAAACCCTGTTTAACTTATAGTATCTCATCTTTAGGTCTGTGATTACTCTGAGCGTCTGTTCACCTTATCAGCTCAGGACCACATGCGAGTACATTTAATGATAGTTTTCTTTGTCTTGATATCTGTTATATCCGATTCAGTTGTAGTCTCTAACTCGATTTCCAGTCACGATAGTTCACGGACTAGTATATGTTGGATCATGACATGAGATATTGTTCCTAGATTTTTTTGGTATATTGGTACATTTTCTGTCTTGTTTTCTGTACTTGTATAGACTCCAATTTCTAAGGAGACTTGCTACCCTCTCATGAAATCATGTGTTATGACGTGTCATGTCCAGATTCATTATACTATTCGCGGATGGGAAATTATTAGGGGCTATGTGATCAAAGCCTTCCTGTCACTATATTCTTGTGCTTGCGTCACCCTCACCTTACGTAGGGTGTAGCGAGATCTTATTCATTTGCACGTTATCCAGGTTGGCCGGTATGACCCTTTCCAGAGATTTTTTTATGATTGTCGGGCCAAGTAGATAGCCTGTCCTGTAACATTCCCAAGCCGATCACATAACGCCCTAATAATTCAAGGCACATTTTATATTTATTTTATCATATCTTATATTCTGCTCAGTTCTACATTCAGTACTTTTTTCACCATGTTATTGTATTCATTTACTCACATGTTCTACATGCCTTTATGCTATACCTTGATTGGAGGCTAAGTTCTGTTTGGGAGAAGGGTTACAACCCCGGTCCTTGTTGGTTTATGGGTTGTAACTCGGCTTCCGAATGGTTCCCAAGTCATCCTATATCTTTGTCTTGTATTTTATTATACTGTCTCTTATAGAATTTGTCAATTCATATGGAACTATTGTTAGTGTTTGTACTTGCTCATTTTTCTGACAGGATACCATTGATATATTACAGATGATTCTGAGGCAGACTGCTCGACCTATTATGGGGTCGAGATAGAGGAGTAGTCCAGGACCGTGGCCTGATAGTTGAGCCAGTAGACTTTGCACACCCAGAGTAGTATAGCTTAATTAGGTTTTCCTAGACTGCGATCCACCTAGTACTCTCAGACTGTAGTATTCTATATTATATTTTGAGACTCTGTGATATTGTGTATATCTCTGGGCTTGTGTTGGATCTTGAACTTATTTTTTACTTTCATCTATCATATTTCCATTTTGTGCTATCTGCTTTAGTTTTATCTTGTGATTGAGTTATGCCATATTATATTCCTCCATACGGAGATGATAGGTACCTTTATACTGTTTAGTCGTAGTATTTACAGACGTTATATATAGCGTTCTACCGCCGATTTTGTGGCGCAGGCTGGACGTAACCACGTGCTCGTTCCCCTAATCAGGGTGCGGGTCGTGACAATAATTCAGACAGAATTCAGACAGAACTCTATGAAAAAAAGCCGCAACTGAAGGGAGACCAAGTTTTTAAACGTTCGAAAATCAAACGGTCACTAACCGAACTCTAGCCGAACTCGGGTCGAGTTCTGTCAGGGGTGGTCAGGGTTTTTCAAAAATAATTTTTGGGCTTTTTGAAATCCTTCAGAAACTTTTGTAAATAAGGGATGTTTTTGAAAACATAGGTCATTTTTTGAAAACTATTTTAGATAGCCTATTTGCCAGTACGACTCGGTATACAACGTATTTCTAGACTCAATAAAAGTAAAAACTACATTGCATAAAGAAATACAGACTCGAGTGGCAAACATAACTTCAGTCTTGAATTGAGTAGATATCCGATCTTGATCAGTGTCCAAGTGTTCAAAATGTCTTGAGTAAACATATGAGTAGCTCAATTGACTAGATATTCGATCTTGATCAGTGTCCAAGTGTCCAAAACATCTTGAGTAAACATCTGAGTAGCTCCGTATATCGAGAAAAAGTTTGATTAATTATTAAAATCAGGTTTGACCATGACCAATGGGCCAATAATCTCCCCCAATTTGATAATTGACAAACCTTGACTCATATAACATCTTTGGTATCTTTGATAAGACAAAAAAAATGAATTTTGCAATTTGTTCTATTCATGTAATCTTATAAAGAGAAGATTTTAGATCTTATTTCTCTCCCGTTGTCACTTAGCAAAATAATTGCAAAAGAGAAATCTACTCCGCAATATATGCATAAGCAACAATCAATGAAAAAACACAACATAAAGAAATATGAAATATTTATCACAGGCAGTTAAAAGTGTTCACAGGCTTGGTAAAAAAATTTATCGAAGCATAAAAAGAGTGCTATAACAAGATATACTAAATAGAACTAAACTGATATAAATCTCTAAAGTAGAGAATAAAAAATGATGTTTAACAGACAAATATCACAGAAAATGTCACCAAAAGTTCTAAAACTAGCACAAATAAAAGTATTGATACTAGCTTGGAATGTCGGAGCATTTCCATGTAAACAAAGACAATAAACAGTCACAATAGTACAAAAAAATAGACAAAATGTCTAAATTACATATCATCCTCATCATCATCATCAGTAGTAGTCCTAGTACGACCACTATGTCCAGAAGGACCAGCTCCAGAGGTGTGTGGAGTAGCACCCGAACCACGATAACAATCATAAGCATTCTCTGGCTGGAACAGAGAGTGGACCGCCTCATCTTCAATACGGTAACTAGATACAGCAGGGTCTCTAGGAAAAGAACTGGCAGAATGACCCGTCTGAGAAAATCAGAGATCGACAAATGAGTTGACAATAGCCTGGAACCGAGTTACGCCACAGAACTCATGTTTCCTGGAAGTGTCAACAAAGAAAGTCTGCATATCCGAAAGGTGCTGATGGATACCCTCAAAAGTTATAAGATAGTCTGAGGAGGAATAGGGGAATTAGGAGCAGGAGTATGAGGTGCAGGAGCAGCGACAGTGCTGCGACGAGAAAGCTGAAGATACTTAGGCTCAGGGTCCAGATCGCAAAATGGATAAATCGATATCAAAATACAGAAAGATAAGAGGGATAAGCATCGCATAGGAAAGATTGCAGTCTCTTTCGTGACATCTTTTCATCATCTGGATGATAGTCTTAGGGGCAAAAAAAGGAATCTCCTTAAGAATGTGATAGAGGGCAGATAGCTCAAGTACAGTGACATCATCTTTTAAAGTGAATTTCGGAAGAATAGTGGAATAGATGATGTGATGTAACTCTTAGTTAAACAAGTTCAAGTTATTGGCCTTGAACTTTTCAGGACGAGCACGTGATGGCGCACATAGCTCATTCTTAAAACTAACAAGAGTCGTGCCCTCGGAAAAGTCAAAGTCAGTGATGTCATTGAGCGATGCACCTTCGTTTGGAATACCAAGGATGTCCACTAGCAACACATCATCGAACTCGATATCGATCCCGCCAACACGAGTTCTTGCAGAAAAAGTGTCTAATACGAAGTTACAGTAAATAGTCGAAGGGTATTAGTAGCTCTAGGAAATTTTTGGTTAACGAGATGGTGTAACTCTAATGCCTCAAACAAAGTACGAGGATCAGGAAACACAGTCCATTTGATCGGAGCGCGCTACATATTGTACGCATGGCAAAGTCGGCATACCATAGAAATGCTTGGGCATGAGTTATGAAGTAAAACTCATCTGACAAGCCATCACCCGATTGGACCGGGGAAAGAGAAAATCCGTAATCGAATCGAAAGATGATGCCTCTTCACTGGCATTAGTCTTCTTCCTCTTGAAAGGATTGAATCCTTTAGGCATTCTTTTCCAAAACTAGATAACCCTATAAAATTAAAAGTGGAGGGAAGAAGGGGTTATACCTTCTGAGATTCAAGTATGTTGTAGAGGGATGAATTCTCCGCACGAATCCAAAGTTTGGATTGATTTCTCCACGTGGATTGGAAAAAAGAAGGTGGAGAAGAACTAGGGTTTGCAAGACCTTCAGACGGCTGTTGCTGCTGTTTTGATGAAGTTTAGAAGAGATGAAAAGGAGGGGGTCGAATTTGGACCGACAGAAAAAGTATATAACACCAAAAGAACTCTGGCCGAATTCGGACCGAACTTGGGCCGAATTCGGACCGCACTCGGGCCGAATTTGCCTGTGGTTCTCCTGGGTTTTTTTAAAAAAAATCTTGTGGGCCACATCCTTTTCATCAAGGGAAATGTTTGGTTTACAACCAAACTTTTACAACCTTTTTACAACTTACACCCATTTGCTGACATATGGGCCAGGCCACCACCTGGCCCACATATCAGGAAATGGGTGAGTAGTTGTAAGAAGGTTGTAAAAGTTTGGTTGTAACTGTAGCATTGCTCTTTCATCAACTCATTTCAAATATTTAATTCAAAGTTTAGTAATTTTAAACTTCAAATAATATAATTAATATTATTTTATAAATTAAATTTTGTTACTCAGCGTCTATTTCAGATTAGCTGTAGGAGTACTATACCAGCTAATAGGAGTTCACCGGAGGATAATTCAGTACTGCTTCGCTTCGACTGTAGTCGTGGTGACAGACATACTCTTTATAGGCTTGTCTCGAAATCAGTTATTGAGTATTGAAAATTAATTAATAAAATTAATTAATTATTGACATCTAAAATTTCTAATTCTCGACGTAAATAATTGAAACGATCTTCCGCTAGAGATTTGTAAAAATGCCAGCCAATTGATTCTGTGTGTCTATGTATACAAGGTCTATATCCCTTTTGTTGATGATCTCTAAGAAAATGATGTCGAATCTCATGCTTAGTACGAGAATGACATACTGGATTCTTAGTCAAATTAATAGAACTAGTGTTATCACAGAAAATGGGTATGTGTGTGAAGTGTAAGCCAAAGTCTTCTAAAGTTTGCTTCATCCATAAAATTTGTGCACAACAACTTCCTGCGAAGATATACTCAGCCTCAGTTGTTGATAATATGACATAATTTTGCTTCTTGCTAAACCGAGAGACTAGGGCTTTTCCTAGGAAATGACATGTACCGCTGGTACTTTTTCTATCTACTTTGCATCCAGCAAAATCAACATCAGAATAACCTGTTAGGTCAATCGATATGTTTTAGGATACCATAAGCCGAAGAAGAAGTGTCTCTATGGTGTCGAAAGATACACATAACTACACACAGATGTGATTTCTTAGGATTGACTTGAAAATGTACACACAAGCAAACACTAAACATAATATCAGGTCGACAGTTAAGTACAGTAAGCTACCGATCATACCTCGATACTTATATTGTCGATGGATTTGCCTTGTTCATCAATATCAAGCTTGGTTGAAGTCACCATTGGAGTGCTAAGTGGTTTGACTGCTTCCAGGTCGAACTTCTTTAATAAATCTTTTGTGTACTTTGCTTGATTATGAACGTCCCATTGTTGGTTTGTTTGATTTACAGTCCGAGAAAGAATTTCAGCTCTCCCATCATGCTCATCTCAAACTCATTCTGCATACACTTTGAAAATTCTTGACAAAGAGATTCATCAGTGGATCCAAAATAATATCATCTACATAGATTTAAATCAAAAGAAGATTTCTATTCAAAGATTTTATAAACAGTGTAGTGTCAGCCTTTCACTTTAAAAAACCGTTATCAAGTAGAAAAGAGCTTAGACGATCGTACCAAGCACGAGGGGCTTGTTTCAAACCGTATAAGGCTTTCTTCAACTTGAAAACATAATCAAAATTTTGAAATCAGTAAAACCTGGAGGTTGAGCTACATAAACTTCTTCTTTTATAAACCATTTAAAAATGTGCTTTTAACATCCATTTAAAATAATTTGAAATTATAAAAACATGTAAATGCACATAACATACGAATGGATTCTAATCTCGTAACTGGTGCATAGGTCTCATCGTAGTCGATACCTTCTTCTTGATTGTATCTTTGAGCTACGAGTCGAGCCTTATTACGAGTCACTAAACTATTTTCGTTCAGTTTGTTTCAGAATACCCAACGGGTGCCAATGACCGAATGATCAATGAGCTTGGGAACAAGTTCCCAAACTTGATTTCGTTCGAATTGGTTTTATTTCTCTTGTATAGCATCTAACAAAAAATTATCACTACATGCTTCTTCAATATTTTGGGTTCAAACTGTGAGATAAAAGCAACACCGGAATCTATATCTTTATTAGAGGAACAAGTACTTACACCCTTGGTAATCTCACAAATTACTAAGTCCTTTGGATGATCTGCAAGAATCTTATCTCTTTTGGCATATCCTCAGGATTGTTGGTTCCGGCTTCTGGTTCTGTATGTGATTTGCTTGAAGACTCAGCTGGTGCTTGGTGTGAAGGTTCTGCATCTTTGTGTGAAGGTTTTGCAGTAGCTGTACTTGGTGTACTTACGTCTTCATCATCGTCATCGACTGAATGTTGGTTTAGTTCATCAAACTTGACATTTATTGATTCTTCGATGATCATGGTTCTCTATTGAAGATTCTGTATCCTTTGCTCTTTGCCGTATAACTTAAAAAATACCTTTATCGGCCTTTTTTAATCAAATTTACTCAAGTTGTCTTTAGTATTAAGAATAAAGTATTTACAACCAAATATCTTAAAATATGAAACTGTGGGTGTTGTATCAAACCATAACTCATAGGGAGTCTTCTTCGATATAAGTCAAATCAGAACCCTTTTGAGAACATAGCACGCTGTATTGATAGCTTCAGCCCAAAAGTATCTAGGTAGACTAAACTGGTTCAACATTACTCTAGCCATTTCAGATAGAGTCATGTTCTTACGTTCTACAACTCTATTTTGTTGTGGAGTCCTAGGGCAGGAAAACTCATGCAAATAATCGTATGTGTCAAAGAATTGCTTGAACTCTGTATTCTCAAATTCGCTGCCATGATCACTACGAATGCGAGTAATCATGAAACCTTTTTCATTGTGTACTTTCTTGTAAAAAGGTGATTAATTCTGACAAAGCATCGTTCTTGCGTGTAAGAAAATATACCCACGTATATCTAGAGAAATCATTTACAATAACAAATACAAATAACTTACCACCTAGACTAGCAATTCTACTAGGTCCAAATAAATCCATATGCAATAATTGTAAAGGTCTAGTGGTACTTACAACATTCTCAGAGCTAAAGACGGATCGGGTAGCTTTGTTCTTTTCATATTTGCTATATACCGTATCTTTCTTGAAAGATATGTCCGGTAAGCCGTGTACTAACTTCTTTGTGGATAGTCTTAAAATTGTGTCCATGTTTGCATGACCGAGTCTCATATGCCATAGTTGACTCTCAATGCTCTTGGCCATCAAGCATCTACATGCTTTCTTAGCATCTTCTAACAGATAGAAAATATATATGTTGTCTTCCCTGATACCTTCTAAGATAGTACTACTAGTTGAGCTATCAACTATAGTACATTTGTCTTTGATAAAGTTAATGCCATAACCGCAATCAACTAAATAGCTTATGCTGAGCAGATTATGTTTTAACTTTGTAACTAGACAAACATCTTTAATCACAGGGTAGGAAGCCTTACCAATGTCACCGATACCGATTATGTACCCTTTCAAATTATTACCGAAGGAGATGTATCCTTCTTTATTCTTCTTCGATAGTGTTACGAATAATTATGCATCATCGATCATGTACTGTGAGCAACCGCTGTCGAGGATTCATTTGCTTTTAGCATGTGAAAGGTGTCCCACCTACAAATAATTTACAGATGAAACTCTTGTTACCCATTTTTTATAGGGTCCTGACATGTTAGTCTTCGGTATCCATGCATAAACATTTAAATCTACTAACTTTCGGATTCTACATGCAGAGTATATGACCAATGAGGCCACAATAATGACATTTTGGATGTTGAGTGTTGAAAGTTGTATGAGGTGTATGATTGGTAGGTTTTAGTTTTCTAGTATAGAAAAATGTATGCCTAATAGTCTTCTTGGGCAGTGGTTTGGTATGGTTTGGTCTGACAGTGTTTGGTTTGGGTGTGTTCCGATGATTCGATAATTGACACGTGTTAGAATAGGAAGCAGCAACTTCAGGCCGTTTTTCTAAACTAATTTCCAACTTTTAGGAGGTGTCATATAATCTAGTATAGTCAGATGTAAGTGTTTCCATTCTGACTTGTGCATACTGGAGACTTTTTTTTCTCCTTAGGCTGGATGATAGTTTGGTTTTTTCTTCGGATAACTTGGTAGTCTCGTAACAATAGGTTAATAGAAGAAAGCTCACCAGACTCAATTGAAGAAACATTATTTCTAACATCAGCAGTTGGTCAGTAAGTCTTCCTATCTCACTTTTGTACTCTTACAGGTTTCATATTTACTATGCAGTTTCTTGTAGTCATTTAATAGGTCACTGAAAGCCTCTCATAGTTGCTCAAAGGTGAAATCATCATAAGGATCAAATAGAGGATTACTGGTTACCTGATCGCAAGCCATCAATTATACATTTGCAGCGTCATTCGATTGTTTGTCTTCTGAGTCCCTGGCTTCACTCTCATGCCATATGCTAGTATTGGCGTACTTCCTTGATGTAGATCTCTTCAGGTAGCCTTTGTCATATTTGCTGCTTTTTCTGGTTGATGATGATGCTGTTGGACAATCTTCCTCATATGTCCTTTTTCATACATCCGTAGCAAATAGGATCTTCCTCATTGTTATTGCTGTTGCTGTCCTTTGTTCTTCTATTGAATCTCATAAACTTCTTGAATTTTCTTACCAGAAGAGCTTGATCTTCAGAGTCAGAGTCGCTGTCGTCAGAATCTTCTTCGACAGTTCTTCTTTGTTGGGCTTGAAAGCGATCGACTTCTCTGACTTCTTCTTTGGTATAGCATCTTCAAAGTCTTGAAGTTCCAACTCGTGAGTGAGTAGCTTACCCATGAGTGTTTCCAGAGACATTATTGAGAGGTCGTTTCCTTCAATGATTGCTGTAGCTTTTGGAATCCAGTTCTTCGTGAGAGCTTGTAGAAGTTTATGAATCTTCTTATGGTTACTATATTCCTGCCTAATAAAGACAAAGGATTTACAATATCCAGGAATCTCGTAAACATCTGAGTGACAGATTCATTTGGCTTCATCTTGAACGCTCGTATTCTTGAGTAAGTCGGCTGATTTTGACTCCTTGACTTGCATTGTTCCTTCGTGGGTTACTGTCGCTCCAATTTTTCAGTATTTTTAAAGTCTATCTTCTGTTTAATGATTAATTGTTTAATTGATTTTCAAATAATAAGTTTTTTTGAATATTTTGGAGGAAAAAGAAATTAGGAGCAGGAATTTTGAATTTGAAAGTTTTGTTGTAACAAACAAACTTGTGGCCCACCACTTGTAACCTCTCATTTCCTCCTAACTGATTTTCTGAACTCAGTATAAATAATGAAAAAGAAGTGGGGGTTTTTAGAAATTGGTTTTTTTGGGAGGGCTAAATTACAACTTTTCCTTTTCTTCCATATATGCTGAAGAGAGGGACTGAGTGGTCTCAATTTCATTTTCACTCTCTCGTTGTTCTTGAGCTCCATTCATTCCCAAATCCCCTCTGCAAACCTAATGCTAATTTCTTCATCGGCGACTTGGAGATGGCGATGGTGGCGGCAACCACTCCGGCAGCACCCACTCTGGGGGAAAGTCTTCGTCTCCACGGCTACAGCGTTAGGCGAGCCCTAATTTCCCGACGAGTGCATCTCCACCAGTAGCATCCCAGACGCGGCTCGTGGAGGACGATCTCCTCTGTAGAGGCATCCTTCCTTCTCTGATGTGAACGATGGTCTGATTTCCTTCTCCGATGCTCTCCTTTACAAATCGACTTTGGTGTTTGGTGAGTTTGCTTGATCTGTTCCTTTTGATTTCGAAAATTCGAGGGGATGATTGTTCTATTTTATAACGGCTCCTTTATCCTTCCTGGATCGATGGATTTCGGTTTGGCATGGTCGGTTAACAGAGCTCTAGGTCGATCGATCATCCACGATCGGCACTCTCGGCCACAGTGATTTCGATTTCTCGTAGGTATGTTTGTTTCTCTTCATCTTCTCTGAATTATTGATTGATCGAATTACTTTTCACTTTGGAACGAATTGTTGTAGCAAATTGCCGAAGGATTTTGATCGAGTTGAGGTGCTTTGTTCAGATCTGACGATCGATGAGTGTTGAATCTCTAAAGCCTTTTGGATCTGTGTTTCCTCGTTTCTTATAGAATTTCGAATACTTTCCAGAGTTGATCGATCTAATTGAGAAGATCAAGTTCTGTTCGAATTCGATCATCGAACTCAGTTTTGGAAAGTTAGTTGTTTCTTTCTACATTTTTTTGATGTTACTGCTGTTGATTGAGAACCTTGTATTCTTGATTTATTGCACCCTCTGTTAATGATCAATCCTTGCTATTTCGATTTGAGGGGCTGGTTGTCTGTTAACCCTAACTGTTGATGTGCAATTGTTGTTATAATTGCTATACAGGATTGTTGATTCGTATCCAATCCTAGCTAGCCTTGTCAGAATTTGAATCCAGGTAATGCTTACCTTTTGTTTCAGCTTTACGCATACTCGATTGTAACATGATTGTGTTGTTGTTTCTGTGATGATCGTGAGTTCGTGTCTCTTGAGTTGTGTCCGGGCCTGGGTGCGTGTCCTTCCTGTTCGTGTCCGAGTATGGAAAAGGGAGACTGGACCAGTTCAGTAGGAGATGTTGGTGGATTTTGGCTATTTTTGCAATGAAGATTGTTAATCTTTTAGCTTTGCTTTACTGATTTTCTAATTAATACTTTATAGCTAATATTGCAGTAGAGTTGTATAAGTTTGAAACTAATATTTTGCTAAGTTACGTATATTTTGTGGATCCTGAGATGTTGAGTATGCCTAATTGATACATGAAGGTTGTGTTCATTTCTTTGAATGGCCTATGTATGCTAGGAAGGCTTGGTTGGTTGGAAGGTTACATTTAAATATTTACATCTTTGATTGTGTTTTGTTGGGTTCTAAATAAGATGGGTATGAATTGGTGGACACAAGTTGCTTGTGGGGATGGATTCAATTTAGGAATTCAATGTGTTTTGGTCTTCTTGATTGTTGGTGCAGGCAACTCTTATGATTTGGATTATGCCCTATCTGCTAGCTCTAGATCATGGAGCCTAGTTTCATATGAACTGTAGGAAGTTAGGTGTCACACCCCAGAACCAGAATACTGGATAGCGGGGGCAGACATAGTCAGCTACGTATAATGAAATGGAATCCACCTCACTATACGGTCACGGCTGTCTAGATATATGAGGGTTTAACTACAATCCATCAGTCTCCTATGGTCAAGAACAAGTCTAGTGTCTCAATCACAAGCAAGCAAATAAATGTTACAAGATGTAAGATCACCAAATATACATTAGTAAGTCGTCCCAAACATTACATATTCAGCTGATCATGAAGCTAGTCGTTACAAAATGTGAAGACTAGCAAGAGTTTTAGTCATACATGATCAACCCTAGGATCTGTTAATCATGTTACAGCCCGTAGGCAGATAGTAAATAAAGGTACAACCGAGCTAACATGTGCTCGTCGGCTAAACGCCTCAAAAGAATAATTTTACAATAAAGTGGAAGAACAAAAAGAAACCCACTCGTTGCCAGGGTTACGCCTGGTAGTCACCATTTGGCTGGAAGGTCGGTAGATCCTCTGGTGCTGCTCCGATATCTGGCCATACAAAACTAGCTTGGTCAGACCCCAGAAAGAGCAAGCACCACAAAGGAGACTTCACTTAAGAACTAAAAACAGCAATCAGCACAAGAGTATAATTACATAATAAAAGACTGTAATTAAGGAAAAGCATGACAGGTGATATACGATGAGATAACCATGGGACTATTCAGATAACCAGGTTACAACCCGTAAACCAAACAAGGACCGAGGTTGTAATCCTTCGTCTGAACAGAACTTGGTTTCTCCCACCATTTATCGGCAATATAAATAAGAAAACAGGTCATGTGACAATCTTGTACATGATCAAGACAAGACTAGACAGATTGTACCTCATCTAACAATCACGGCCAAACAATAAGTACGGCTTGATACATTAACTAACTAGGGTTATCACAGGCCTAGTTACTAGCAAGATGCAGTGAGATTATTCCAACAGCCACAAGCCCTGCAGACCATCCAGAGGTCGAATTAGTATAATAAGGGTGCAACACATGACAGTGTGCTGGAAATGTGCCCTACTCGACGGCAGGCTACAGATCCCAAATGGGGCACCCAGATAACAGGATTGTCTGTAGCTGGAAAATCTCTTCATGACTACTGTGTTAATCTAGTTATTAGCCTTAGTCCTTTTTAGTAGGTACCCCTGACCGTGGTACTCAGGGGTTCCCGTCCTAGATATGATGTAAGACAAGACGGGTTCATTTATACAAGCACAATCGTCCACGGTGTCCAGGTCATTAATACTTGTCATGTCCGGCTAGCTGTCATAACATCATGTCATGATATATCGTGTCAGTTTACTAGTCAAGAGTGTACCACGAAGGGGCCACTGTCGTGTTCAGGAATTATGCCAGAATTTACATGACATAGACATAAATGAGACATTTTTTTAAATAATAATAATAATAATATAATAATAATAATATAATAATAATAATAATAATAATAAAAGAACAAGACTGTGGAAGGGGCCATGCGGCTGAGAGAATAGAGCTTATGCGGCCAAGAGATCGGATCTCATGCGGCTGGGGATTCAGAAGTCCATGCGGCTGGGGAGGATAGGGTCTTATACGGCTCGAATATACAAGTCCATGCGGCCGGGAAGGAGTGGGCGCATGCGGCTGGGGAGTACAGGGCGTATGCTGCTAAGGGTTCGGGTTATATGCGGTTGAGCAAGGGAACAACTCATGCGGCTGGAAAAGGACTGATCCCATGCGGCTGAGACGAAAGGCGGCTTATGCGGCTAGAAATGCAAGTGCTCATGCGGCTGCGAACATACAAGCGTTTATGCGGCTGAGTTCAAGTGGGATCTCATGCGACTGAGAATGCCAAGTCTTATACGGCTGCAGTGAGTTGTCTTTATGAGGCTGAAAGGTTAATGCGCCATACAACTAAGTGAAGTTAAGGCCATATACAGCTGGAAAGGGACTTGCCGTATGAATGTTCATGCGGTCAAGTACTCCATGCGGCTGGGCGACTGTGCTCCTTCTCCACTGGTCCGAGAAGAAGAACCATGAAGTTCATGGCTCCCAAGCTCCATAGTCCTTCATTCCAAGTCCAAATCTGACTTTCATAGGGTAGAATGAAATTCTCTACAATATGGAACCAACAAAACTTGAAAATAATAATGTTAAGTAGATCAAAATCCAAGAAATCTAAAAATGAAATAAACTTAGATCTAGAAGAATTTAGCCATAAAAGTTGAAAATGCCAAGCACTAAAGATTCTTAGAATGTTGTAAGGAAGAAAATGGAACACTAAATCTTGAGTTCCTCCATGAAGCAAGATGCACTTGCCTAAGCTTTCTCTCTCTCTCTCTCTCTCCTGGTGGTTGAAGAAGTAATGGTGGAGAAGAAAAAATAATAGAGGGAATTAATGAGAAGAGAGATAAGGGAGTGGGTTAATAAATGGTGAGGAGGTGGTAGGTGGGGGTTCTTCCCTTGGCTCATGATGAACCAAGGCAAACCAAGCCTAGCCGAACTAAGCCAAAACAAGCCAAGTCATGAAATGCCAAGATAAGCCAAGCAAGGAATCATGCAATACAAGATAAAATACGCATATATATTCCAAAATACGTAATACGAACAAAAGGTATTACAACTTTACCCACCTTAAAAAAATTCCATCCTCAGAATTAAATTAAGAGGCTAGAGAGACCAGAACAAGCTATACTAATCACAAGCAAGTTAAATCTAGGCAATAAATCAAGCAATCAATCATGCAAGCAAGAAATCGAAGGCAGAAGGAAGAAGAAAGACATTCTGCTAGAAACCTCTCTGCCAATTATGAATCTGAGCTTGGACCAGGGCATATGTTGGGGTCTGCTGCTGGAATACTTGGGTCTGAGGCGGCAATGGCCTCGAAGGTTGGTACTACTGCTGCACTAGTGCTGGTGCTGGTCCCCTTACCGAGGGACTAGTCTGGTCCGATGAGGGGAACCGGCTCTATTCGGACAGGGCCCTATCTTATGATCCGGTGCTCCACAAGCCAAGCACAATCCCTGTGCTCTGCGATATTCTGATAGTACATGCCTTGGCTTCCCATAATGAGTACAGCATATTGCAGAAGACTGCTTCTGTTTCTGTTACTGAGGGGACGTCGGTGTCGAGTGATGAACCGACGAAATCGAATACGCCCTTCGGAAAACTCTAATAGTCAAAGCCCTAGCTGCCGGGGCTGGTGCTGAAGACTGATTCATCTGGCCATGAGATCGATTCTGACCTCCGATCCTGTCCTCAATCCTCTGGGAGGTATACTCTTTGCTGCCTCCAAAATTACCTCTGTATCCTGAAGCCATGTATCAGCAGCGATAGCATCTTTACTGCCGTCGAAGAAGGGAGGGTTCAAGGGCTTAAAGCTGTTGGCCGTACTGTTCCCATGATGTGCACCTCTGCCTAGAGCATCTGCCATGCTGATGTAAGGTATCTCTCGGTGATCTTAAAAAGCTAACAATGATCTTGATGAGACCTACCAAAGTTACCATCATCAGGCTCTGCAGACTGAACTGGCTGAACTTGTGGCTCTTGACCCCCAGTAGGCATGACTCTGGAGGCTACTCCAGAATGCTGGGCTTGATCTCCAGGTTGTGCTGGTCCACGGAAGGTGCTCCGCCTTGCTGATCGGCAGGTCCAGGAACAATGCCGCTGAAGAAGACGACATAGGGAGCAATAAGAAAGGACCAGGACAGATCAAAGATACAAGCATGTGATCAGGTCAAGAATTCAGGGATTCAGAGGATACGAGCAGAGATCAAGGGCGAGTGCTGATTGAGACATCTATTCGGTAAACCCTCATATATCTTGATTTACAAGACCTGTATGGGCCACCAATTAAACCATATCACGCCCCAGAACCAGAATACTGGAGAGCGAGGGCAGACATAGCCAGCTACGTATAATGAAATGGAATCCACCTCACTATACGTTCACGGCTGTCTAGATATATGAGGGTTTAACTACAATCCATCAGTCTTCTATAGTCAAGAACAAGCCTAGTGTCTCAATCATAAGCAAGCAAATAAATGTTACAAGATGTAAGATCACCAAATATACGATAGTAAGGCGTCCCAAACATTACATATTCAGCTGATCATGAAGCTATTCGTTACAAAATGTGAAGACTAGCAAGAGTTTTAGTCATACATGATCAACCCTAGGATCTGTCAATCATGTTACAGCCCGTAGGCAGACAATAAATAAAGGTGCAACCGAGCTAACAAGTGCTCGTCGGCTAAATGCCTCAAAAGAATAATTTTATAATAAAATGGAAGAACAAAAGAAATCCACTCATTGCCAGGGTTATGCCTGGTGGTCACCATTTGGCTGGAAGGTCGGTAGATCCTCTGGTGCTGCTCCGATATCTGGCTATACAAAACCAGCTGGGTCAGACCCCAAAAAGAGCAAGCACCACAAAGGAGGCTTCACTTAAGAACTAAAACCAGCAATTAGCATAAGAGTATAATTACATAATAAAAGACTGTAATTAAGGAAAAATATGACAGTTGATATACGATGAGATAACTATGGATCTATTCAGATAACCAGGTTACAACCCGTAAACTAAACAAGGATCGGGGTTGTAACCCTTCGTCTGAACAAAACTTACTTTCTCCCACCATTTATCGGCAAGATAAAATAAGAAAACAGGTCATGTGACAATCTTGTACGTGATCAAGACAAGACTAGACAGATTGTACTCATCCAACAATTACGGCCAAGCAATAATTACGACTTGATATTAACTAACTAGGGTTATCACAGGCCTAGTTACTAGCAAAATGCAGTGAGATTATTCCAACAGCCACAAGCCCTGCAGACCATCCAGGTTATCCAGGTCGAATATTAGTACAATAAGGGTGCAGCACATGACAGTGTGCTGGAAATGTGCGTTACTCGACAGCAGGCTACAGATCCCAAGTGGGGCACCAAGATAACGAGATTGCCTGTAGCTGGGAAATCTCTTCATGACTACTGTGTTATTCTAGTTATTAGCCTTAGTCCTTTTTAGTAGGTACCCCTGACCGTGGTACTCAGGGGTCCCCGTCCTAGACATGATGCAAGACAAGACGGGTTCATTTGTACAAGCACAATCGTCGACGGTGTCCAGGTCATTCATACTTGTCATGTCAGGCTAGCTATCGTAACAGGATGTCATGATATATCGTGTCAGTTTACTGGTAAAGAGTGCACCACGAAGGGGCCACTGTCGTGTTCAGGAATTATGCCAGAATTTACATGACATAGACATAAATAAGATATTTTAATAATAATAATAATAATAATAATAATAATAAAAGTACAAGACTGTGGAAGGGGCCATACGGCTGAGAGAATAGAGCTTATGCGGCCAAGAGATCGGATCTCATGCGGCTGGAGATTCAGAAGTCCATGCGGCTGGGAGGACAGGGTCTTATACGGCTCGAATAATACAAGTCCATGCAGTCGGAAAGGAGTGGGCGCATGCGGCTGGGGAGTGCAGGGCGCATGCGGCTAAGGGTTCGGGTTATATACGGCTGAGCAAGGGAATAACTCATGCGGCTGGGAAAGGAGTGATCCCATGCGGTTGAGACGAAAGGCGGCTTATGCGGCTAGAAATGCAAGTGCTCATGTGGCTGCGGACATGCAAGCCTTTATGCGGCTGAGTTCAAGTGGGATCTCATGCGGCTGAGAATGCCAAGTCTTATGCGGCTGTAGTGAGTTGTCTTCATGAGGCTGAAAGGTTAATACGCCATGCAGCTAAGTGAAGTCAAGGCTATATGCGGCTGGAAAGGGACTTGCCGCATGAATGTTCATGCGGTCAAGTACTCCATGCGGCTGGAAGACTGTGCTCCTTCTCCACTGGTCCGAGAAGAAGAACCATGAAGTTTATGGCTTCCAAGCTCTATAGTCCTTCATTCCAAGCCCAAATCTGGACTTCCATAGGTCAAAATATGGTAGAATGAAATTCTCTACAACATGGAACCAACAAAACTTGGAAATAATAATTTAAGTAGATCAAAATCCAAGAAATCTAAAAATGAAATAAACTTAGATCTAGAAGAATTTAGACATGGAAATTGAAAATGTCAAGCACTAAAGTGTCTTAGAATATTACAAAAAAAAAAAATAGAATAATAAATCTTGAGTTCCTCCATGAAGCAAGATGCACTTGCCTAAGCTCTCTCTCTCTCCTGGTGGTTGAAGAAGTAATGGTGGAGAAGAAGAAATAATGGAGGGAATTAATGAGAAGAGAGAGAAGGGAGTGGGTTAATAAATGGTGAGGAGGTGGTAGGTGGGGGTTCTTCCCCTGGTTCATGTTGAACCAAGGCAAACCAAGCCTAGCCGAACCAAGCTAAAACAAGCCAAGTCATGAAATGCCAAGATGAGCCAAGCAAGAAATCATGCAATACAAGAAAATATGCACATGTATTCCAAAATACGTAATACGAATAACATGCATTACATTAGGCCTTGGGTTTTGTTGCCCAAAGGTTAAGAGTTTGGACTTTTGCTGAAGCTTGGTTTAAACTTTCTTTGGTTGAGGTTTTAGCTCAAAGCAACTTTAAGTATTTATATTACAAATCTTATGATTCAATAAAACCCAAATAATAGGGACTATAAACTATTTTCTGGTTATACTAATAAATTATACTACATATTTATCACTAATTAGAACAGATATGGTACATTTATATATAATCCTAATATAGAGTCAAATGTATTAATTGATAAGTTTATTTAGTAAATCTAAATAACTAATAAGAGATATAGGTAAGAAAAAAAAGAACTTGTTTAGTCTTTAACCAAGTTGTACTTAATATAACAGGAGGACATCCAGCTCCACTGATTACCCGTACTTTTTTAGAGTAAGGCAAGTACATTCTATGGTTGATGTTCATTTACATTCATATCCTGTGCTTTTCCTGTGACACGTCATGACATAATATCATGTTCTCCTGTACTTTCATGTTCTTGTATTTACTTGTGGTCGGGGAGAGAAAATACACTAGCTATGTGAGCAAACCCAGAGATCAAAAATTCATGTAGATAGCTTAGGCCTCGTACTGTGCACGCGGGTCCTAAGCCGTATCGATATTCATGTACTCCTGTACTTATTCCTGTACTCACCCCAGCCTGTCACATAGGATAGTTGTATTTCAAATATTGTGCACATATCATGTCTTGTACTTCAGGTTCATGGTTTATACTTATGTACTTTATTTTATGTACTTCCTGTATTTACATTCCTGTACTTTATGTACTTTTCCTGGACTTTATATTCTATGTTCTCATGTACTTATTTTCATATCATGATGTTCTTGTTCATTACCTAGAACTGTACTTTGCTCTGCTCCTGATTGGATATGTTGCAGGTGAGATGGAGGCGATATGTGACACGTACTATGGCCATTAGCCTGCTGACGTACTAGAGCCTGCTGGAGCTGCACTAGACTAATAGGTCGAGGAGGCCTAGCTATCTTTCCCTTTAGATGTGTAACACCCAGTTTTCCAGATGAGGGTAATTTTAAAATTTTATAATTATAATTATTATTTATTAATATTCATTTCATATTATGATTTTTGGTGATTTTTATAAATTTTTAAACTATTTAAAAACTGATTTAAGTCATGACTTGTGATTTTTATGTGCTGCTAGTGAAGCCTGAGAGACTGCATGACCTAGGGCCTAACCATGTCATTAGGATGATTAATTATCATTTTTAGCCTAGGGGTAATTTGGTCATTTTGACTTATTTGAATTATTTGGTGATTTGTTGAATTGGTGAATTCTTGTTTGAC
>JANAVB010013514.1:0-12500 GCA_029216955.1 Iris pallida
GCATAATGCAAGTTCAGCACTTTTGACTCGTGAACTATTTATGCTTGTGCACACAGGATTTATCAATAATTCAAAGGATATTGCAAGCTATGAGTGACACGAGTAGCATCCTACCCTTTGATACAAAATTCCAATTCATTCCCATCAAAAGATTCACATGCCACCAAAGCCTTGGATGGATCATGTGACCAAAAGACAGTAAGCTAACGGCATCCACATGAATTGCTATGGCTCTCACAAGCAGCAGCTACTGGTCCTGAGAGAGACAAGGCCAAGATGGGGGCACTACATGAGTTCCCTGCACTGCCCATGTGATCCCTAAAGTCTCTCTACAGCGCACTTTCTTTACTCTGTGACCCACCCTAGCCCAGTGTACTGACCCACAGGGTCTCTCCTAATCCCTTATGAAGAAGTTATTCTAAAGTACTCATACGAGTCTGTAACTAGAGGTAATAGAACTGGTTTGTAACTAGAGGCAGAGCTGGCCCAGGATAAGTTAGATAGGATTGAACAACCCTCCTCTACTTAGAATAATTTTCAGATTCAATCTAATCCTACAAAAAGTTGGGATTGTAAGTGTCCCTCCATGACCGACCCACGATAAGGAGCAACCAAAAATAGGTCTAGATAAGGCTCAAGGTGTTGGGTGGGCCGGTCTGGCCCGGCCCGGGCCTAGGTCAAACCGGGTTTGACCGGGTCCGGTCCGAGCCGGACTCAGATCGTGAGCGACAGCGGGCCGGGCCGGGCTAACCCGGAAGGGGGAAGGCTGGACCCAGCCAGGACCCGAGGCCCGGTTTGGTCGGGCCGGGTTTGGACCGGACCTGGGCCGGGCCAGCTCAGCGGTGGACCGGTCGGCCCGGTTCAAGTTAGGAAAACCCAAAAAAATGATTTGCTTTCTGAAAAAAATAAATTGGATGACCAAATAAAATTTGAATGACCAAGTAAAATAATACATAAACTGTGATTAATGACTAATACATAAACTGCGATTAATGACTAATACAACATTACAAAGACTCGTACAAGATTACTAGTACATAAACTGCGATTAATGATTGATACAAGATTTCTAGTATATAAACTGCGATTAATGACTAATACAACATTACAAAGACTCATACAAGATTACTAGTACATAAACTGCGATTAATGACTGATATAAGATTTCTAGTACATAAACTGCGATTAATGACTAATACGAGATTTCTAGATGTTGATATATAATTTTAAATGTCAATGTAGCTTTTATACCATGGCTATGGTCTCATTTTATTCACTTCCTACAATGCAAACATTCAACATGAACTTTAGTGATGTATCTTCTTTCCGTACCGTCACTTGTACGACGCTCATCGAAACTCCGCTAAAGTGATGCTAAATTTTCGAATCATCTAGCGGTGCCGTTGAGGTTGCGAGACAGGTTGCGGTTGCTGATATTGCGGTTGCTGATCTTGTGGTTGCTGCGGTAGTTGATCATTATCCATGATACAAATCGTCTCTTCACACGAGTAAGGAGTTTGCTTGTAAAATTGTAAGAGGAAAAAATTGTGGTGTGATTAAGTTTGAAAAGTTATGGCCTATTTATAGATTTTTTTTTTTTTTTTTTTGTGCAAAATGACCTATTTATATGGATCACATATTGGAGTTAAATTAGGGTGGGCTAGAAGTGGACTAGCCCATAGAAAAAAATCAAAAATAAAAAATTATAAGGAAAAAAGAGAAAAAAAATTTTGGGGTGGGCTCCAGCCCACCCCACCTCCCCTTTGGATCCGCCCCTGACCGCAAAAAAAAAATGTGGATCAGATAATAAGAAAGAAAAAAAAAGCCTATATTGATAAAGTCAAAAGGAATAAAGATCATATACTAGGGTTTTACATAAACTGGTATTTGGGTGGTTTTTAATTGAAGCGATGCACCAAAAACTCACCTTATATATTTTGTCTAACTAACTTATTTTATGTTTAAGTATTGGTATATACTTTCAATATAATAGGACCCGTTCACAATCGGATCCGGATCCCAATCGTCTTTTGACCCACCAAAAACTCACCTTAAGCCTTTATGTAATTTAAGGGTCCACTAATTTGTTATTCATTTGTTTTTTCTTTAGCAAAAACAAAATGAAACAATTAGATAATAGAATTACCGGCCTACCGAAACGTCATGTACGAAGTATTATCCTAAAAATTATTCGAGGACTATGTGTAGACTTTCTCTCGAATCCTCCTAGAGGTAAAATCTCCTTGCTACCTGCTTTCCGTCGTTGTACACAACTCCGAAAGATTGATTCAAACTTAGCTTTGTCCAGAAAATAGGATGAAAACTTATATTTTGATTTTAGAAGAAGGAAGAATTGAGCGAGAAGTTTGTTCCAGATTTATAAGGATGAATGAAGAATAAAGAATGAGTAAAGAAGGAAAGAATTTTTCCAAATGTTCCTCAATGCTAAAAATATGGATACATATATAAGCAGTCATCTTCCTACATATTCAATAGATATTAATAGAATTTAATGGCTAGTTATTTAGTCGTTTTGTTATTAAATACCAGCCAATAAAATACCAATGAATGGAAAAATAAATATTAAAACGGTAAAAAAAAAAAAATTAAAGAGGTAGGAAGTCGGTTTTCTATAAAAAAAATACAACATAATTTTGTAGGACCTCATTGAAGTTTTTTAGTTGTGTTTTTCTCTTTGGACTTTAGGACACGAGGTTAGGAAATTCAGGTGTAAACAAAGTTGCCAAGGACAAGGTTAGGGACACAGATCAGCATCTCTAAAATAAAGAAAAAAAAATGTTCCATCTTGAAATTATAAGTTGGTATCAGGGGCGGAGCCAGGACTATCACCGAGGGGGGGCTACTTAATAATAACCTTATAAATTTTTATTTCCTGGAAATCCATCAACGAGAACAAAACTGAAGTATACAACCAACAAAGGAAAGACCAAGTTGGGATGGTGGGTCTCATGCGATTCAGCCAAAATTTGAAAAAATGAAAATTCAGCCAAAATTTCAGAAAAAGGGACTCCAAAATTTCAAGACATTGTTACTTTGGCCTTTCAAGGAAATATAACCAGAAGTTCATTAAAAAATGAACATGAAAGCATAAAAAAAGCAAAAATGAACCTGGAAGCATAAGACCTGGAACCATTCTCATAACTGTAACAATAATGTACTGGCTTTATGAGTAGGGAACATATCTGGGTCTCATTGGCAGCCTTGTGGACAAGTTCCTTCAAAAGAGAGTACTGAACCTGGAAGCATAAAAAAGCATAAAAATTCTGGCAACTAAAAAGCAAATAATAATAACAGTCAAGCAACTATGCTAAAGGTCATTGTAGGACCCAATGGAGAACCATTCACAACAACTCACTCAAGGATTGAGTTCGAAGAACTAATTCCAACTAACAAACAACAAAATAAAATAACTAAGTAAGAAAAGCTTAGTGATACCTTTCTAACTGCAGCAATGCCGTTAGTACCAGTGCAAAGAAAATATCAGCCATATGGCGCATACATGAAACGCACCCATCAATGTAAATTGAAAGAAAAAAACTCAATTTTTTTCCACATTAGACATCACAGTAAAGCGAGCAACATTGATTATCGAACACTTTGGTTTTCAAAGGGTTGTCCATTCACAGGTGAGTCACAACCAGTTTTAACTCTGTTGTGATTCTGCAGAACGTTTTATTTTCCAAGATCGATGTTGAAGTCTTATTTCATGTGAATGTATTGGAACTTTGTATCAACTGATGTACTAAACGTCCCAGAATAGATTACATGTTGAGCAGATCAATTCTACTTTTTGCAGCAAGTGAATATTTATGCAAAGTGTTCAAATACATGTCCAAAATACATATTGGAACTTTGTAAAACAGCATTTGAACATGTTCAAATAAACGTCCCAGAAGGCATTTTCTACTGCATAAAATATGATAGCATTGGAACTTTGTATATGATGCATAAAATACATTTTGGAACTTTGTAATACATATTTGAACTTTGTAAAACATATTGGAACATGTTCAAATACATGTTCAAATAAACGTCCCAGAAGGCATTTTCTACTGCATCAGTTGATAAAACAGCATTTGAACAGATCAAGTCTTATTTCATATGTATGTATTGGAACTTTGTGAATGTATTGGAACTTTGTATCAATACATATTGGAACTTTGTGAATGTATTGGAACTAATGCTGCTTCAATAGATTACATGTTGAGCAGATCAAGTCTTATTTCATGTGAATGTATTGGAACTTTGTATCAACTGATGTACTAAACGTCCCACGAAAGACTCAAAAACATGTATTTGAACATTATCAGTCAATAAAACAGCATGCATTGAGACAGAGCCAAAGTTCTTCTCCTTACACAAGGCATTTTCTACTGCAATGTGGAAAATATCCAAGCCTCCAAAATACGCAAAAATTGAAATCTGATTAGCCCCCCTACCAGTCTCACGTTCACCGGTAGCTACCATATAAGCAATTTCAATTGCTTGAGCAGATTGTAACTCGGTGTGGCGTTTAGGAGAAGCACTCACTAGATTGACAATGCATGTTAGTTTTGAAAAGAACAACCAAATTGAAATCTCCTTTTCAGCAGCAGCAACCAATGCTAGTTGCAGTCGATGGGCAAAACAATGCACATAATATGCATACGGACATTCTCTTAAGAATAGAGCCTGTAAACCATTCCATGTGCCACGCATATTGCTAGCACCATCATACCCTTGACCGCGCATATCACAAATCTGTAAGTCATGTCTACCCAAGACGTCAGATATCTCATTCTTAAGTGTTAAAGCAGTAGTATCTGTAACATGCACAATAGCAAAGAAACGCTCTCGTAAAAAACCAGTAACATCAACGAATCTCAAGACAATAGCCATCTGTTCTTTGTTAGATATATCTTTGGCTTCATCAACCAAAATACAAAATTTTGCATCCCCAACTTCATGTCGAATTTTATTCCTCACCATGTTAGCAAGAATATGCAAAATCTCCTTTTGAATCATCGGGGAGGTATACTTTGCATTTTGTGGAGCTTTTTCTAAGACAACACCATCAATGTCAACATTCATTCTTCCCATAAGTCTTATCATTTCTAAAATTACCCCGATTATTGGAAGATGAGGATTCATTATGACCTCGAAGAGCACATGCTTGCTACTAAGCCATCGAATGCTCTCAATTGTTGCCATAAGACGCAATCGGTTTTTTTAACCTCTTCCGAAGTTTGCGCATTCATCACTTTATCGATATGCTGAGTAACATTCATCAAAGTATCAATAGAACGAACAGCATTATTGTGTGGTGAAGTAGGACCTCCCATATGCATCAACAATGAACAACTATTTCCATCATTTACTCTTTTCCAACTTCTAAATCCCTCAGTAGTAAATGCAGGATAACGAGCCTTTTTGTTTTCAAAAAGAAAACACGCAAAGCAAAATGCAGCATCCTTCGAAGGAGAATATTCTAACCATGAAAATTGCTTAAACCAAGAGCTTTGAAACCGACGATATTGATGTCCTGATTCGGATCGCGGGTACTCATGCAAATTAGGTTGATATGGCCCCATTTTTATATAAGCTCGTCTGATTTCATCTATTTGGTTGACAGGATGTTGCCATATCGGAATACGAATACCCGGATCACGTTCAAGAGAACTAAGATCAATTTCAACTTTGAACTTTGGAAGGATGTTGGTCGATACTATCTGGGATATCAAGATTGGCGTCCCTCGGTTTAAAGAACGAAAAAATATTTTTTCCTTTCTTGTTTCCTTGAGTTTCCATTATAGACTTTATAGTGTATAACCTATTAGAGAATTTATCACATAAAACTTTAGCACATTGATACATAAAATTAGCACATAGACTTAGTGACATACACTACCCACCCAGACAGGGAGACTATAACAGAAATCAAAAGAAAAAGAAGGACCTTCACCTTCGGGTCCTTGGGAGCTTGAAGGAGCCTGGCCTCTGCGTACCCGTGCCGCCGTGCGTCCGTCTCAGCGTAGAGGACACGAGGAATATTAAGTACTAATTAAATCGCCGTTGTCGTCAAGAAAACCTAGAAAAAAAAATCAGATCGAAATTAAATAAAACCCTAAAATTTTGATTCAAAATAAAAGAAAGATAGGGAGCTACCAGTTCGCAGGACCATCATCTGATTCATCTCTCTAATTTTTTGGTGAATTTTTGGATTTTTTTTGGGTGATTGATGAATTTTCTCGGGAGGAAAGAGAGGAATGGCTGCTTGTGGTCGGGAGACTCGGGAGGAAAAGAGGGGTAGGGCTTGTCGCTGGTTCCTGGTTGCTGCTTCTGCTTGCTTGACTAATGGCAGGGCTGTTATGGCCCGCATGGTTGGGCTTGGGCCTAGTTAAAAAAAAAAATTTTTTTTTTTTTTTTTGACCCCGGGCTGTAGCCCGGGGTAGCCCAGCCCACCCTCCGCCCCTGGTTGGTATGAATCCTTTGGCAGATCATGATATTACACGAAATATCTCAGAAAAATGAAAAAATTTCTATGTACTGAGCTCTTCGTACACCTTTCATATCAACTGTTAGATTGGATAAAGATATGTGCATGCACACATTTTAAAGATAGAAGGTGTATTGTAAATCCGGCACACAAAAAAAAGTTACCAACAAAAAAAATACTGGAGATGAGAACAAACTTGACTCATGCATGCACTGGCTGGCTCACAGTAGAGGACAATTAAGAGCAACACTTGCACATGCTACCAATATCCTTCCAGGAATCCAGATCTCAACACCCAAAGGATCAGAGTTATTGCAAGAACCAACATTCTCATCCATAACCTAACACAACAACTTCACACTCTTTGTTATTATTATTAGCCAACTTAGAAAGAACAACAAGCTTCTATTCTCATCACATCCCTTGCTAATTTAAACATTATTATGAACAATGTACATTGCAGAAATTAGGACATTATTCTTCTACAGATTGCACTATTAGATATTCCTTTGCAAGGAGGAAGAAACATTAAAATCACAACAAAAACAAAAACAAAAAAAATTGTAGCGAAAATCAAAGATGGGAACCTATAGTGACTTATGAACTCCCATATTCCGTTGAGCATGTTCCTCAGTCTGCTGCCGGAGAGCTTCTTGACGATCTTCTTCGCGTCGGTCACGTCCTTCTCCGCGAGCTTCTCCAAGTTCTTGACGTAGCCGGAGGCCACGATCCTCCTCCTCCCGCTGTGGCTCTCGGTCAGGACCAACAGCGCCGAGAGCAGCAGCTTCTTGGCTGCCACCGGCTTCTCCTCCTCCGGGTCGAGCAGCCGGAGGATCCGGCTCACGCTGTGCTCGTCTTGAACGAACTTCCTTCGGTTCCGGTGGGCTGACACTAGGCCGCAGAGAGCCTCGGCCGCCGCCTCCCTGGCTTCGAAACATCCCGCCTCCAGCAGGGACACGAGCTCCTGCATGAAGCCGAGATCGCCCATCGCCTTCTTGGCCTCCTCGGACACCAGACACAGCCTCGACACCGACCTGAGAGCCGACCCCCTGACCGAGGCCTCGCCGTTCCTTACGAAGAACAGAAGCAGGTCGAGAAACCCGGAGCCGATTAGATCGCTCACGGAGCCGGCCGACGCGAAGCAGAAGGTGTCGATCGCTCGGAGAGCGGCCTCCCGCGCCTTGGACGAGCAATGCGAGCTTGGCTGCAGGATGTGCAGCAGCGACTCGACCACCCCGCCTTCCCTCACGGCCCTCTGCTTCACGCTCTCGTCCTCGGACGCCAAGGTGGCCAGGAAGTCCACGGCTTGGATTTGGATCGCCTCCTCTTTCGACCATAAGAGCTTCGCGAGCGCTGCAATCGCCCCTTCCTCCACCATGAACCTCTTGATCTCGCCGACGCGGCTGATGTTCCTCAGCACTGAAAGAGCAGAAGCAATCAGCTCCTTGCTGCTGCTGCCACCGCCGCCGCCGCAGATCTTTAGAAGGGTGCACACGCCTCCTTGAGCCGAGACGGACCACGAATTGTCGCAGTTCGCTGTCATTCTCTTCAGAGCTTGGCCTGCCCTTTCCTTTGCCGGCCCATTCCCGGTCTCCAGCACCCGAATCAACGGCCCGACGGCTCCAGCCGTCGCGAGAGCCCCTCTGTAGGACTCGAACCCCGATATCACCGCAACGGCCCCCGAGGCTTCTTCTTGAATACCCGGGTCGCCGGACTCGAGGAGGGACACCAGGAGGCTGACTCCGTCGGCCATCTCGCACGCCACGATCCTTACGTACTTCTCGTCCTCCGAGAGGACCTGGTTGAGCGCGGCCAACGCCTGAGCTCTCAGCTCCGATCCCCCGATCCTCATCCTCGCGAAGATGTCCTTCACGTAGAGCCTCATGTGGTCCCGGCTAGCCGTGGCCCCGGGCCGGGAAAGTATGATAGCGCGAGAATGCGACAGGGTGCCGGAGGCATATATCTCGTCGAGCCTCCTCATGTGGAGGCCGAGACGGGATATGACGACGTCGAGGTCGCTCCTCAGCTGGAGCTTCCCGCCGCTGTAGCACTCGTCGCAGCACCGGTCCGCGAGCGACCGGGCGTCGCTCACCGTCGCGGTTACGGAGTCCAGGAGCTCGCCGAGCTCCGAGCTCACGCCGTGCCCGGCGTCGGTGCCCGCGGAGGTCAGGCTGGAGTCGAGCTTCTCGAGCTTGTCGCGGATGGAGTGCCACTTGACGGGGAAGGAGCGGACGGCGTAGGACGAGGCGACGAGCGAGTTGACGAGCCGCGACGCCTCCCGGAGAGCGGAGAGGGAAGTGGGTGCTTCCCCTTCCTCCTCTTTCATCTCTTTCATGTGCCTCCTGCTAACTCATGGCAGAAACTATGAACTTTATAACAAGTAAGGTCGGATCAGGGGGGATAACAGTATGGTAACTGAAATTCTAACAGCAGAAGGGAATTTACAGGAATGGCCCTGGGATTAGCTAGGACACGTATTGGGGGTGTCAAGAAGAATGCAGGGGTATCGTCGTCAGTTGAGATTATTTTAAGGAGGGAAATCTGTAACGAGAAGAGGTTAGTTGGCAATAGAAGAGTTAGGTTTGGTACTTGCTATGGCTATAGGTGGTGATAGAAGAGTAGAAGAGAAGAATGCTCAATGAGGCTCCAGCAGTGGAAATATGTCAAAATCTTAAAACTTCTCCTCTTTTATTTAATTCTAGCCACAATCATAATATTACAAAGTGTTAACTTAATTTCTTGTAAAGATATTAAAAGTTGTTACTCTACTTCTCTTGGTGCTTATATGGCAACTATGACAACCCCACTTGAATTATGACTTATGTCCTAGCGTTTGTAGTTCAAGTGGAAAGTAGTACAGACATCACATGGAACCGGCAGAGTTCACGACTCCAACCATAAGGACATGTAGGTGTGTGCAGATTGTAATTAAAAAAAACTATGGCTTATGAACTATATTACAAAATCTCACTTGAACTTCGAAACTGCCCGTGATGTTGTAGAAAGGTGCAGATACTACTTTGATTGCATGAAAGAAGAGAGGTAGAGAAACAACAGGCAATCAAGTCAGATGTTATAATCTAGCATTTATCATGATTCATGTGTCCATCCTCCTTTGCTAACATTAAAACTTGAACAGAGTTACAGAACATTTGCAAAATGGCAGCATTACATAGAGTCATGAGTTGTACTGTGCTATTCCAGACTACCCCTTGTATGAATAGTTTTTTGTATGGTGCAGAACTTTTCTGTATAGTTTTTTGTATGGTGCAGAACTTTTCCTTTGTTTCTTTGTTCAAGTGGTGTACAAAAATGCGACAACAGAAACTGAGACTAATGAGTATGTGTTAAGCGTAAAGGCAGTATACCCACAGGTGAAAGAAACACCATATCTACAGATCTCAAGCTGCAAGTGTCAATTGTCACCCATGTGGGTTATCCTTTGTTTGGGTGCATTTTCATCGTCTTTTTTGAGAAGGGAGACCACAAATGCAAGTAGAGCCGGCCCACGGATTGGATTGTAGAACGATTCTGGAGGGTCACCTGCAATTCCGACCTCTTGTAAGGTCGTCCTGAGTCTGAGAGGTTGTCTTAAGCAGGAAAAGATTGTCCAAACCCGAAGTCTTATCTGACTTATCTCTAGGTCGACGGCCCTGAATGCCAGATAAGACCTCTATATCAAACAAGACTAGTGGAAAGTACAGAGGCATGGGTGTCCTTCCATCCAAAGCGCGCAAGAATATAAGCCTTGGGGGGAAGATGCTGAAAACTTGTGGAGGATGAGAAAGTAGTGATATGACACTGCCAAAATTTTGTTAGCCAGTGGCCCTAGTTTATCAGTAGGTAGGTGGCCAATCTACTAAGACCACACCTTCTCTAAAGGGACGAATTAGTGTGCCTCCTTTTGTAGTTATTGGCTTCTTTTATCATAATCAACCTCCCTAATGACATGGATGCTGGTCCTTGAAAGATTCCATGTGCCACTACAAAATTATTACAACATACTCTTGTCTATTTTTTTTATTTGCACATGCTTGTATCTTATCTGTATGGGACACGGGCATTACAAAATATTTTAGGAGACAATAAAACTAGTATCATGTCCGTGTTCTTGTATTCGTATCTTGTTGCATTTGTACCATAAGATAGAAGAAGGGTCAGTCCATGTTACAGTCGCAAACATTCATTCGTTGATTCAATCTCTATTTAGCACTCTACTATAGCAGGCATATTATAAACTAAACGTGCAACATTATTACGATTTCATAGCTATATACAATAAGCATGCAGCATTGTGTGTTCTTTTTCTTATCTACTTCTTCTTATAATCTCGTAGAGGATGCTTGAATAACTAAATTTTTTAGTCATGCATGGTCATGGACAACATGTGAACAATGTTTTAATTCCTCGAACAGTTGCCGAGGCAACGGGACTAAATTGTCCTAAAGGAATATGGATATCTATGTTGACGTACCAGCATGGGTGATTCGAAAACTTTCAATAGGACTCACCAGAGCCGGCCCTGGGACCGTGCCAATAGTGCGGCCGCACAGGGCCTCCAATTTTTGGGGCCTCAAAAAAAATATTAGTGTTAGTTTTATAATTTTGTATTTCAAGTTATTATATTTCTTCCTCAATTCCTACTTTACATTTCCTCCAAGACCTCCAATTCTTGGATCCTTATTCCCTACTGGCTCTAGGATTCATATCTATAATCATACAAAAATTAGGATTTTTTAAAAATATTGTTCTGACCGGTGTGTTAATTGCTATTTTGTTTCTAAAGATCTCTCAATTGTTAGATGAATTTATTTTCTACAATAATGATAATATATATATATATATATATATATATATATATATATATATATATATAATTTAAGAATTTGGATGTGCATGCTTAGTATTTATTTAAGAAATAATGATGTCGAATACCGGAGCCCTTGGTCTTGCATCAGGTGACTCAGGTCCATAGCCGGTCCTATGATTTACGAGACCTATGACAAAATCTAAAATTTTGGCCATTTTTTCTCACATAAATAATTTTTTTTAGCATTTTTACAAGCAAAATCATCAATTAAGCTATCAAAATCATCAATCAAGCTATCATATTATTTTTTTTTATTGGAGCGTTGGCTTTTTTGTTGCTTCCAAATTGGGTCTTTGTTTTTTCTTTTCTTTTTTGATATACCTAGTCTATTGTAAATTTACGGGACTTCCAAAATTGGGGGCCCATGACGGTCGTCCACCTCGTCCGTGCCCTGGGCTAGTCCTGCTCAGGTTTTGGAGGCTCTAAATTTTGTGATTACATATTACTTCTCATTTGAGTATTGATCGTTATTCATTTTATTATATCTTTTCATCAACAGAAAAATTTGAGGCCAGATTTAGACAATTTAACGGTCAATATGTCTTCTATCTAAAACATCTTTATTATACTATGTAATGTGCTTGAATATAGATAATTTGAGCTTTAGTTATTTTGTTTAGTAACTACCTATAAATTCAGTTATAATATACAATCAAGAGCATCTCCAGAGATTTTAATAAAGACATATAATAATATATTTAAAAAATATGAATAAATAAATTTAGGGCCACATTTTGAAATTCGCACAAGGCCTTCAATTATTAAGGACCGACCCAGGGACTCACTATCTGTGCTGAAAGGATCATCATCCAACCAAACTATAGTTCATGATGACTTATAGTGCCAGTGACCCTCATGTATATAAACTGTTTAGCTAACGATGTCTGGTTCACAAGGAAGAACATGATTTCTATTGCAGGGGTATGATACTCTATCGTGGGTAAGAATAATCGTATTTATATTGTTATGTTTGTACCGTATGCTCTATAAATTGAACTAATGGCTAGAAAGACCATATATATAATAGTGCATGCTTTCACTTAAATTCTATAACAATCTTCAGTTATGTGGGATTTAAGTAGTTGTTCACCAGTACACGGCAATGTATAAACCAACGCCTCCACAGGTGCCGCG
>JANAVB010013514.1:17500-52578 GCA_029216955.1 Iris pallida
AGGGAGGTCTACCACCTCCACCCCAGAGGGTTTCGGTCGTTGTTTCAGAGATACTGCCGCTACCACCTCCGATACCGACGGATACAATCATATATTTCTTCTCCTTCAGCAGATGATGGAGACACAGCGAGCCCAGGCAGAGGCATCGCAGCGCCAGACGGAGGTATCACATCGTCAGATTGAGATGCTGAGGCAGAGCATGGAGAACTCGCATCAGCTTGCACTGGCAGCCGTGGAGAGGGTGGAAACGGGTACGGTGCAGGGCCCTACTGGCCAGCAGCTGTACCAGCAGCAGTCCAGGCCAGGGACAGTATTAGACTTTAGGAAGATGAGCTCCAGGGACTTCATGGGCACGGAGGGCATCCTTTATGCAGACGACTGGCTAGAGGACGTGCAGCGGAGTATGGAGCTAGCAGAGCTTCCTAGAGGACTTTGGGTTTCAGCCGCAGCCAGTCGATTCTTCGACATCGTGCTGACATGGTACCGCACGGATCCTCGTGCGTCGGTGAGAGGGCTAACATGGGAGAACTTCTGGAGGCTCTTCAAGGAGTTCTTCCCGGACGTGGCTCTTACAGCATTGGAGGGCCAGTTCGTGGGTCTAGTGCAGGGGAACTCGTCGGTGGACGAGTATGCAGCAGAGTTCTTCCGCCTTAGCAGGTTCGCTCCTGATATGATCCAGGATGAGGGGCAGAAGGCTCGTAAGTTCCGTAGGGGACTCATTCATGCAGTGCACACCCGCACCTCGGGTCGCCGTGACGCAACGTTCGATCAGATATTGATGGACGCGCAGATTGTAGAGGAGGACTTCGGCCTCAAGCCAAAGAGGAGCGGTGATACCATGGAGGCGAGTCCCAGTACGGGACCGGCCAAGCACCCCCATATTCAGCATCAGCAGAGGCCATTTCAGCAGCAGCATCAGGCACCAGCACGTGCCCAACAGCATCAGGGTCAGGGCCAGAGGCAGACCCAGCAGTGTGCTTTCTGCGAAAAGACGGGGCACAGCAGAGACGTATGCAGGAGGAGGTTAGGCGCTTGCCTATTCTGCGGAGGGACCGACCACCAGCTGAAGAGATGCCCTGTTCGAGCAGCCAAGGGAGGCCAGGACAGGGCACTGACGGGACTGGCAGTTCAGCCGAGGGGTCAGCCACTCCAGACACAGCAGCAGAAGTTCGTCCAGCATCAGAGGGCACCCCAAGGCAGAGCCTTTACACTAGCAGTGGAGGAGGTAGAGACAGTGGGAGATGTTGTAGCAGGTCATGTTCTCCTTGATTCTTTCCCTGCTTTTGTCTTGTTTGATTCTGGGGCCACTCATAGTTTTGTGTCTGTTTCCTTTGCTCTGAGACACAACATTATTGCTGAATATATGGATAGGACTTGCAAGATTATGACCGGGGGAGGCATTATCCTGGTTAATATTTGTAAGGGGCGGAGAGTCACCCTGAGAGGCTGGGACTTGAGTGTGTGTCTGCTCGTAATGCCCCTTCCGATGTACGATATGGTACTCGGTATGGATTGGTTGAGCATGCACCATGTATTGATTGTAGAGGAGGCAGAGTTCTTTTTAGGCCACCGGGAGAGCCAGAGATCGAGTTTCCTCGAGGAGCAGCGGAGCCGGAGGCTGGATTCTGTGGAGCTTTGTTGGCAGGGCAGGATTTGCCACATCCGTTGATAGCTGAGTTCTCGAATGTCTTTCCCGAAGAGTTACCGGGGATGCCGCCAGACAGGGACATTGAGTTCTCTATAGACTTGGTGTCGGGCGCCGAGCCCATTTCACAGTACGTCTATAGGGTCAACAACAGCGAGTTGATAGAGCTGAAGAAGCAAGTCGACGAGCTGCAGGACAAGGGGTTCATCAGATCCAGTTCTTCGTCTTGGGGAGCGCCAGTCCTGTTTGTGCCGAAGAAGGACGGTGCGTCCCGCATGTGTATTGATTATCGGGCGCTCAACAACCTCACTATCAAGAATAGATACCCTTTGCCGAGGATCGACGACTTATTCGATCAGCTGAGTGGGATGAAGGTATTTTCGAAGATAGACTTGAGGTCCGGGTATCACCAGCTGAAGGTGAGGCGGGATGACATTCCCAAGACGGCATTTCGGACTCGGTACGGCCAGTACGAGTTTACAGTGATACCATTTGGGTTGACCAATGCTCCCGCGGTGTTCATGAACTTGATGAACAAGGTATTCCATCAGTACCTTGATAAATTCGTGGTGGTCTTCATAGACGATATCTTGATCTATTCGAAGACGCAGAAGGAGCATGAGGAGCACTTGAGAGTTGTGTTAGAGACTCTAAGGAGGGAGCACCTCTACGGAAAGCTTTCGAAGTGTGAGTTCTTCTTGGACCAGGTCGAGTTCTTAGGTCATGTTATGACCGAGCACGGGATCTCAGTGGACCAGAGGAAGATTTCGGCAGTCGAGTCTTGGTCTACGCCCAGTTCAGTTGCCGAGGTTCGAAGCTTTCAGGGTTTGGCTGGCTATTATCGGAAGTTCGTCCAGGACTTCTCACGGATTGCAGTGATGACTAGACTCACCAGGAAGGATGCGGAGTTCGTCTGGACAGTTGAGTGTCAGGTTGCATTCGATGAGCTGAAGAGGAGGTTGACTTCAGCTCCGATCTTGACTTTGCCATCTGGGTCAGGTGGGTTCTCGATCTACAGCGATGCTTCAGGGAAGGGCTTGGGTTGTGTTCTTCAGCAGCACGGGAAGGTGATTGCCTATGCATCCAGGCAGTTACGTCCTCATGAGAAGAACTATCCTACTCATGATCTGGAGTTGGCTGCGGTTATTTTTACTTTGAAGTTATGGAAGCATTACCTGTACGGAGAGCGAGTTAAGATCTTTACAAATTACAAGAGCTTGAAGTACGTGTTTACTCAGAAGGAGCTGAACATGCGACAGAGACGATGGTTAAAGCTGATGAAGGACTTCGATATATCACTGCAGTACCATCCGGGAAAGGCCAACGTAGTTGCAGATGCCTTGAGCAGGTATCCAGTAGCTATGTTCTTGACGACAGATCGTCATCTTTTGGCCGACCTGGATAGTTTGGGTATCGAGGTCATCATTCCGGGCATGGAGATCCAGATGTGGGTTTGCAGATTCAGTCTGAGCTGATGGATAGAGTTAGGTCAGCGCAGTATGATGATGTTGCCCTGAGGAGCATCAGGGAGCAGGTGCGGACGGGTTTGCTCGACGATTTCTCTTTAGCCGAAGATGGGTCGTTGCGGCACGGTACTAGGCTGTGCGTTCCGCGTGGAGAGCTTCGGGAGGAGGTTCTTCAGGAGGCACATCGCTCTCAGTATTCTATGCATCCTGGAGCCAACAAGATGTATAGGGACCTGAGAGAGCACGTGTGGTGGTATGGCATGAAGCGCGAGGTAGCTCAATTTGTATCTCGTTGCCTTGTGTGTCAGCAGGTGAAGGCCGAGAGATAGAGACCAGGTGGATTGCTTCAGCCGCTACCCATTACCGAGTGGAAGTGTTACGACCCGCACCCGCTTTTCGGATACGAGACGTGTCCAAGCCAGCCTACGCCGCAGAGTCGGCGGTAGAACGCTGTCAAGCCCACAATAAATAGATGCTCAAAATAGACTTTGTTGCTCATTCACATTTCTAATAGATTACAACATTTACAAAATTATATTCAAAGGAAATACAATATTCTTATAAATTTGAATTGACTATAACACAGGTATTTAATCTCTAGGTTTGGCCTGCAAATACCCATGCCTTCCCAGTGCTGCGGCTAAACCTGAAAAATGTTGGTTTCCAGTCAGGAATGGAACAAGCACACAAACCGACGACAAATCGAAAAATAATAGAATTAAAAGACATAAAATAACACATGAGAGGTGAAAACTAGAAGATACTGATGAAATGACACGGTGGAGAAGACAAGAAAAATAAATAAAAGACAACTATCTATGTGGTGTGAAATATCCGTTTCGACATGTGAACGGCTAGGAGGTAAATTCGGCACCCTGCACGTATCGTGTGCAGCTGCTATTCTCCACGAAAGACATGGGGATAGTTCTGGATAGTCTACATGTCTACTAAGATATTTCCCCTCCCGACTACTCCGTATGACGAGCGTGTCAACAAGCAGCAAGACATATGTATGAACATGAAATGTAAGACTACTATGAATCGAAAAGCAATCAGAAAGTGTACTTGCCTGCGGTCCTTAGCTGGTGAAATAGATAATACCCTTGCATCCAGGATAGTCCGTTTAGCCTAGGGTCGGTATGAGGTAGTCAGAATCGCAAGAGAAAGGTTCGTATAACTAGTTATGATCAAGATTGATTCGAAGCGTATTTGTTTAAAGAAAAAGAAAACTTTTAACAAAAATATATTCATAAAATTACTTATAATCCAATTAGAAAATATTTTTTGATATTAGAAAACTACTAACCATTATATTTTAAATAAATATTATGGGCCCATAGCAATTAACATTTAGGCCGAAACTATAATTAAAATATTATAACAATATTGTTAAGGTGAAGAAACAATATTTTTGTCCAAGGTATAGTTTGATTAAATAGCAAGTACTTATAATATTTCTTTTTCAATAATAAGGATTACTAATAAATAAATAATAATAATAATAATGATAACAATAAAATTGATGTTTTAATAAAATCACAATAGCTATAAAACCCAGTTTTGACTCAAGCTCAAAACTACTATACTTTAGTTACCAAATTAATTTTAAGAAAAGATGTTACTCTATATTCAGTAAAACAGGCTATTAATAATAATACTAATATTTTAATTTAATACATAACCCATACTCTGATAAAATACTAATTATTTTAAGACTTACTACTATACTAACAAACAGCCCTCTGTTATAAAATTATAGGGGAAAAATGGAGAGAGAGAACAAAGGAAAACTAGAATTTAGGGGAAAAAAAGGGGAGATGAGGAGATCGGAAATGAGTGCTCACCAGTCGCCGGCTAAGAGAAATGGCGAGCAGTGCTCTCGAGCGGAGACCCGGGGCTCGAGGCTGGACGAGGGTTGACGAAGATGCACGACTGCAAGAGAAAGTAGCCACGGGAGGCGAGCGAGGAAGCTCGTCGAGGGAGTCGCGGCAGAGGGGAAACGTCGGCGAGGGGTCGCGGTCTCCGGCGCTAGGGCGGAGGGGGTCAGCATCCGGGAGAAGCTTGGCGGGAGGAGGCGCCAGCGAGGGCGACGGAGCTCGGGTGGCTGGAAGACCGGGGTTGGCGGCGGTAGCGCCGACGGATGGCTTGTCACGACCCGCACCCTAGAGTAAGGGCACGAGACGTGGGTACGTCCAGCCTACGTCGTAGTGTCGACGGTAGAACGTTGTCCTAGGTCAACATCTAAACAATATAAAGGTACCTGTACAGTATATACTCTCCGAATGGAGGTGACATAGCAAATACAGTCTCAATCACAACTAAGGTAGAACAGGATAAAAATAGATAGATAAATATCCAGAATAAAAACAGAGTTACAATCCAGAATTCTAAGTGTCTAAATAAGTACATATCCCAAAATATCTCAGAATCCATATACAGTAATCCATGAAAAGTAAAGACATCCTAATCTAGGGGAGTGTCATCAACTGCTAGTGGATCCTGCTGCTGGTCCAAGTCAGAACACTCATCTAGTGTAGCACCGTAGTAGGTAGGGCAGAACGCCTCATCCTCGTCCTTTGTAATATTTCAACAGGTCCAGTCAGGACAGGAGCGAGCACAGTACATCTCAACAAATCATAGCAGCAGTCAGGATATAATCATTCTAGAGAGTAAGATACAAGAAACTGAAAGAATAACATGATAAAGGAAGACTGTAAATAAATAGATACAATATATAGAGAACTATCAGTGACTAGTGATTTAGAGCACAAAACGGTTATTTAAACGGTACGAAGTTGTACACGAGTAATCTACAGAGGTTTGTACACGAGTAATCTACTGGATTGATTACATAACCACTTCTACTCCCCCGCCCCAATCAATACACAAGGATCTAGCCAAGTTATGTTATTATACACGAAGAATGGTCGTACACGAAGATCCTGTGAATACATGAATATACACGATTTTATACGATTTGTACACAAATGTCACGAATACAATGAGTACACGATGCTCACGATAAAGTACACGAACACGACATATCCGATGTATCCGCTAAGGGGATAACATCGCATGACAAGATCCATATAGTACTAATCCGTGTTTCCAACGTGTCAGCATCATGTAAAGTAATCTAAAGCAGGAAATATACTCCTAATGCAGGATATGAAATGATCAGAGAATGTACTCGCCTGTATCCTGAGAATCTGAAGAATATCTACTGTCCGAGGAGTGGTGTCTGTCTCCTATAGAACAGTATAAGTCACTATGAGTCTAAAATAAAATAAGATGCAAGTCAATGCATTCTACATGAATCTAGGTCAATCTAGACCAAAGTCAACTCTTGGTCAACTCTGGTCAACCCTAGAAGTCAAACTAGGTCAACCAAGTCAAACCTAAGTCAAACAAGTCTATACTAGTCTAATTAGTCTAGTCTAGGTCTAACAAGGCTATACAAGTCCAATCTAGACTCTATACTGGCATTCAAGCCACCCATAGGCTAAGAGCCCTAGGCTATAGGCTATTAGGCAATACCATGCCTAAATCAACCCATAACACACATATACATAACAATATATATCTAATATAATCACATATACATATTTTATATAATCTATTATAGAAATACACCTTAACATGTAGGCTACTATATGTATACCACACATACAAGAATAGGGAAAGGCATATGTGTTCATGTGTTTAAGTATGTGTGTGTGTGTGTCATGAGAGTGCAAGAGTGTGTGTCACTTGAGGGTGTCAATGTGTGTGTGTTAGTGAGACATGGCATGAGGGTGTGAGAGTGATAGTGATATCCTGAAATCAGTGAAGTATATATTGTGTAGCAGTGTCTATAGGAAATCAGTCATAGGTAATAAGAATAGAAATCAGTAAACAGTATACATATGAGAATAGTGTGTACAGAAAATTAGGAAACAGTGAGTTAACAATGTATGTGGGCAATAGGAAAACAGGGAATGACAGTGAATAACATGGATATAGGAGTAACAGTCAAGTGTTAAAAGGAAAACAGTGAATCATTGTTACTGTGTGAAACAAAGGAAAACTGGGAATGAAATGAAACATTCAAATACAGTAAAATGGGAAGAACAACTCAGCTATTAAGAACTGGAAATCATTCAATTCAATTTAAATAGGAAAGGAAACAAATTCCCAGTTTTTAAAATTCTAATTCAAATCGAACCAACACATGTCCAATTCCCATTCTCAATCAAAAGTCTAATGCATATGAATCATGGATTAAACATGAGCTAGAAACTGTGGGAAACATTAACAGCTGAATACACAAGATTAAAATGGGATTAACAGTTTTTAGGAAAACTGTGTAACCAGGAATCAGTGTATCAGTTGATACATTGATCCCAACTCAATTCAAATGTTCCATTTCAAATCCTAAGTCTAATTCGAATGTACATTGAACTAACATGAACTAACAATATGTGAGAGTAATTAATCAGTGACAAACATAAATAAAACTGGGATTTAAGTTCAAAAATTTAGAAATACCCATGTATCAGTAAACGAGTAGCAATGTATCAGCCGAATGACATTTAACCCAAATTTGAATCCAATTTCCACATCAATACCTAAACTAACATGTAAATCCAATCTAACATATATCATTAATCATGTTAGGATCTATTTAGCAATTAAAACATGAATTACATCATTAAAACTGAATTTAAATAGTGAATCAAAACAATAGGCTGTACACGCACAGTGCACACCCCGTGCACGCACGATACTGTGTCCGACACGACACGAGAGGTCGTGTAACTCTGAGAACCTCGTGTCAGTGGTTGCCCCAATTCGTGTGTCCAATATCACGTGTCCACGTGTCGTGTCCAAGGAAGATTTGCCCCCGAGTAGCAGGGCAAATCTGTGCGGCTGGAACGCGCGTGTTCGTGTGTCCAAACCGACACGACACAGCACGAATATCGACTCAGTCGAGGGGAAAACCATAAAGCACATAAACATGAAGAATTTCATTCAAAAACATTCCAGAAATCAAATCGAAATGCCTTTTGGGGCATTTCATCAAACACATTCATGCAAGGACTGATACGTGTCCGATACGGACACGTATTAGACAAAAACCTAGGGATAGCTATAGCTACAGTTAGGATAGACCTAGGGCTTCCTAAATATGCAATAATAACAGCAATTTATGGAAGGGATTCGAAATTTACCTAGGGTTTGCAATGGCTCAAAAAGCCCCAATGTGAGTGGATCCTCAAGCTACCAAAACTTCTTCAAATTGTCCACACTCTGAAATTTCTTAACACAAATAGCATGTAGAAGGATTTTAGAACCTATTGCAATTGGTTTGGATGGAAAAAATTAAATTGGATTTTCTATGAATTTCTAAAGATGGAGCATACCTCTCTTTCCAACTTGTAAACTTTCTAAAGGAGGCTAACCTAATGGAAGAGATTACTTATAGGGGGAATTCCTAGGCTAGGTGTGGCCGGCCAAGTAGGGATTGGGCTAGGGTTAGGGTTCCACTAGTGGTCTATGGGCCTCTATGGGCCTAAGTCATAAATCATGACTTGTGAAACCACAAGCCATTCTCTAGCCAAATAAATTCCTACTCTCCAAATAAATTCTAATTGATTGGATATCACCAACTTAGGTCAAGCTAGGGTTACACACTCTAACCAAGTAGTCATGACCTAGGTTAGCTTTTAGGACAGACTCCAAAGTTACCCTGAGTCAAAGTCAATAATAGTACCAAATCAATTATACTAAAAATCACTTAAAATTTCTATAATTATAATTAATACCAATAATTCCAAATAATTCCCAAAATTTTAAAAATGACCAAAATACCCTCAAGCTAGAAATGTGGTAGTGACAAATCTACCCCCTTAAAATAATTTCGTCTTCGAAATTAAAGGACGAAACTAACAGATGAGAATGATAGATAATCATACCTCACGGTGCAAACAAATATGGGTATCGCCCGCGCATCTCATCCTCCCGCTCCCAGATCGACTCTCCTGGAGAATGATGCCTCCATGCGACGTGAACCAAAGATATCACCTGGTTTCTCAGCACCTTCTCACGACGATCCAGAATCTCCACAGGCTGCTCTGGATAACTGAGAGTAGGTCCAACCTCAATCTCCGAATGATCAAGCATATAGCTAGGGTCAGCCACGTTCCGTCTCAACTGTGATACGTAGAATACGTTGTGGATGCCCACTAGTGCAGGTGGCAAGTCCAGCCTGTATGCCATGTCACCGACTCTCCCGCTGATAACGAAAGGGCCGATGAAGCGCGGGCTAAGCTTCCCACCGCCACCAAAACGTATCGTACCACGAGTCAGAGATATCCGCAAAAAAACCATGCCTCCAACCTAATCACAAGCAAGGTCTCAAGTTACTAAAAATCAAACACGATCAATCAAACAAACAAAAATACAACCTACTTCTAATCCTATCTCTAAATCTGTACCTCAAACTCCAACGGCCTCCGGTGGCTATCGGCCCAGTGCCGATGTCTGTCCTGCGCCACACGAAGTCTGTCCCTGATGAGCTTCACCTTCTGGGCTGCGTCAACAACCATCTCTGGTCCCAGTAAAGCTCGCTCTCCAACATCATCCCAAGATAAGGGTGTACGACACCTACTCCCGTACAGAGCCTTAAAAGGTGACATCTCTATGCTGGCCTGATAACTGTTGTTGTAAGCAAACTCCACCAATGTAGATGATCCTCCCAGGAACCTCCAAAATCCAGGACGCACGTCCGTAGCATGTCCTCAAGCATCTGAATAGTCCTCTCTGACTGTCCGTCCGTCTGGGGTGGTATGCAGTACTAAACTTGAGCTGAGTGCCCAAACTAGTCTGCAAACTCCTCCAGAAATGGGAAGTAAAGCGACCATCCCGATTTGAGATAATGTTGACGGGAACTCCGTGAATCCTGACTATCTGCTGCATGTACAACTCCGCAAGCCTCTCTGTAGATGTACCCACCTTGAATGGCAAGAAGTGGGCCGATTTGGTCAACCTGTCAACGATGACCCAAATTACGTCTTTTCCTCCTGGTGTACGCGGCAACCCAAATACAAAATCTATGGTGATATGTTCCCACTTCCACTCTGGAATGGGCAACGGCTGCAATAATCCTCCGGGCCTCTGCCTCTCTGTCTTGACCTACTGACAGACCAAGCATCTAGCTATGAAGCGAGCTACCTCCCGCTTCATCCCGTACCACCAGACATGCTCTCGCAGATCCCTGTACATCTTGTTGGCACCAGGATGTATAGAGTACTGCGATCTATGAGCCTCCTGTATGATCTGCTCCCTGAGCTCTCCACTAGGCACACATAACCTGGAACCGTGCCTCAAGGCACCATCATCTGCAAGTGAAAACTCGCCATCCACCAACCCTGTACGAACCTGCTCTCGGATATACCGCAGAGCCACATCCTCGAACTGCGTCGCCTTGATCCTCTCTATCAAGTCCGACTGTATCTGAAGGCCCCACAACTGCATCTGCACTCCGGGCACAATCACCTCAATCCCAAGGCTCTCCAAGTCTGCAAGCAAGTGTCGATCCATAGTCAAACACATGGCTGTCGGATACCTACTCAAGGCATCGGCAACCACGTTGGCCTTCTCTGGGTGATACTGAAGTGAGATGTCAAAGTCCTTCATCAACTCTAGCCACCTGCGCTGTCTCATGTTGAGCTCTTTTTGTGTAAACACATACTTCAAGCTCTTATGATCTGTGAAAATCTCCACCCTCTCGCCATACAGATAGTGCTTCCACAACTTCAAAGCAAAAATCACTGCTGCTAGCTCCAGATCATGGGTAGGGTAGTTCTTCTCATGGGAACATAATTGCCTGGAAGCATAGGCAATCACTTTCCCATGCTGCTGTAAGACACAATCCAGCCCCTTCCCTGAAGCGTCACTATAGATAGTGAATCCACCTGAACCTGAAGGCAATGTCAGAATCGGAGCTGTCGTAAGCCGCTTCTTCAACTCATCAAAAGCTGCCTGACACTCCTCTGACCAAACATACTCAGCATCCTTCCGGTAAACCGAGTCAATGGCTCTGCAACCCGGAGAAATCCTGCACAAATATCCTATAATATCCTGCCAGTCCCAGGAAACTCCTGATATCTGCCACTGAAGTCGACGCTGTCCAAGCCTCAACTGCTATGATCCTTCGGGTCCACTGAGATACCATCTCCAGTCACCACATGACCCAAGAAGTCTACTTTGTCTAGGAAGAACTCGCACTTCGAGAGCTTGCCATACAATCTCTCCCTCCTGAGTGTCTCCAGAACCACTCTCAAGTGCTCCTCGTGCTCTTCCTCTGTCTTGGAATACACCAGGATATCATCAATGAATACTACCACGAACTTGTCCAAGTACTGGTGGAACACCTTGTTCATTAGGTTCATAAACACTGCTGGTGCATTGGTCAGCCCAAACGGCATAACCAAAAACTTAAACTGCCCGTACCGCATCCTGAAAGCGGTCTTGGAAATATCCTCCCTCTTCACCTTCACCTGGTGATAACCTGACCTCAAATCAATCTTGGAGAATACCCGAGCTCCGCTCAACTGATCAAAAATATCATCGATCCGCGGCAGTGGGATCTATTCTTGATCGTCAGGTTGTTAAGTGCCCTGTAGTCGGTACACATCCGTACCGACCCATCCTTCTTGGGTACAAAGAGTACCAGTGCACCCCAAGGTGAAGAACTCGATTGGATGAAGCCCTTGTCCTGCAGCTCATCCACCTGCTTCTTCAGCTCTACCAATTCAATGTTGTTCACTCGATAGACATGCTGAGAAATCGGTTCTGCGCCGGAAACCAAGTCTATCGAGAACTCTACATCCCTGTCCGGTGGAAGCCCTGGCAACTCCTCTGGGAATACGTCCATAACCTCTACGATCAAGGGATGCGGAGCCACCTGCTCCTCAACTGAAGCTCCACAGAAGACGCCACTGGACAATCTCGTATCTGGTGGTCCAATGATCCACTTATTAAGCATCTACCGAGTCTCTTCCTACACTCGTCCCACTTGTTCCCAGGCTTGCCTGCTGCCCTCTCTGCTGCTGATGCTGCACCTGCTGGAGAGGTGCCCTGCCCTGCTGCTGATACTGCTGAACTGGCCTCTGCGGCTCTGATGCTGGAAGTGAGGCCTCTTGGCCTGCCCCTGACTGCTGCTACCACCCTGGAAGTCACGACCCCTATTCTGCTTCAACCCTAGGTCGTCTTCCGCTGCCATAGCCCCAGAAAATATCTCCACAAAAGTAGCATTCCGGTCGCTCTTAGTCAGCGATCGAACCTCTCTAATCAAGCCTCGACGAAACTTCTTCGCCTTCTGTCACGACCCGCACCCTAGAGTAAGGGCACGAGACGTGAGTACGTCCAGCATACGCCGCAGTGTCGACGGTAGAACGCTGTCCTAGGTCACAACATCTAATCAATATAAAGCTAAACAGTTATACTCCCCGAATGGGGGTGACATAGCAGAAAGTAAACTCAATCACAACTAAGGCAGGTGATAAGATAGAATATATAGATAGATAGATAGATAGATAGATAGATAGATAGATAGATAGATAGATAGATAGATAGATAGATAGAAAAAACTGCTGAAATGAAAGAAAATCCCAAGTACAACAGAGAGTCTAAGTGTCTAAGATAAATACATATCCCAAATCCCAAGTACCAATATATACAATCATCCAGAATGAATATAAAAGAAGACATCCTAATCTAGAGGAGTGTCGTCCACAGCTAAGGGCTCCTGCAGCTGGTCTAAGTCTGTACTATCATCTAGGGTAGTCCCATAATAAGTGGGACAGCCCGCCTCGTCCTCATCCTCTGTAATATTTCAATAGGTCCAGTCAGGACAGAAGCGAGCACAATACATCTCAACAAGTCATAACAAGAAAGGAATATAATCATGCTAGAGAATAAAATACAGGAAACTGAAGAACAGCATAATGTAAGAAAGTGACAGTAAGTAAATATCTATGATATATAAAAGAGAGACAGTGCTAGTGATTTAGAGTACAGACGAACATGTGAATGGCTTAGGACTGATTCATGACTACACTAAGAGTGATTCATGAATACACTACTTTGGATATTTATTCACATGACCATTCATACTCCCCCGTACTCCAATAAATATACTAGGAACCAGTCAAGTTACGTTAAGATTCGTGACTAAACTACTACCCGTATAGGGTGATTCATGAATTGATTCGTGAAGGCTCGGTGATCATGAGAGTACATGAGTCACTAGCTGATTTCCGAAGATTCATGCTAATAGAAGCATAAGATACGTGATGTAAGTGAAACACTGGACAAAAGTATCTGATGCTCCCGAAAGGATAACATCTCATTAAGGGATCTATATAGTACTAATCCGTTTACCAACGTGTCAGCATCAATAAGATAATCTAAAGCAGGAAATATAATCCTAAACAAGATATGAAATGATCAGAGAATGTACTCGCCTGCTATCTGAGTGTCCAACTGAAATGTACTGTCCGATGAGAGGTGTCTGGCTCCTAATCAGAACAGCACAAGTCACAACAAGTCTAAAATGGTAAAATGAAACATTACAATGCATTCTACATAAATCTAGGTCAATCTAGGCCGAAGTCAACTCTTGGTCAACCCTGGTCAACCAAAAAGTCAAACTAGGTCAACTATGGTCAAACTAGGTCTAACTAGTCTAACTAGTCTATTCTAGGCCTAATCAAGACTAAACAGCCTAACTAAGCTCTCATTAGTCTAACAGACACAACATAGGCCCAATACCACATATAGGCTATGTATCACTATTCACATATGAATGTATATGTATTTCCACATATACAAATAGAAATGTGCCTAGCACATTAGCTATCACACATAGGAATGCCCATATATACTACCATCACACATATGCTAGTATATCTATTTACCCACATATACATACATATATATATATATATATATATATATATATATATATATATATATATATATATATATATATATATATATATATGTTTTATATATATATATATATAAAGCTCATACACATAGATTAGAAATTATCTATATATATATATATATACATATATAGGATGCATATAAGTGTGTGTGGATATATAGGAGCAATGTGTGTGTGCATATGAGAGATATGTACCTGTGTGTGTTAAGGGTTCACAGGTAAAATATGTGTGACAGGAAAATGCAAAAACAGTGTATTCAAAAGGATATATGTGACATTAGTTTCAGGTTTTGTGTAGAAATGTGTGAACCTATACAACATGTTAAGAGTGACAGTGCAAAATGGGAAGAAACAATTTAGTTGAAATGGGAAAAGAAAATCAGTTCTCAGGTTTGTAACAAGAGGACCTGTGTAGGTGAGCGAAGTATCAGAAGAACAGTGTAATAGTGTCTCAGGTTACATGTTACAGATTTAACATCATCTCAGAAAATCGATTTATTAACACAGTTAGAGATAGGGAAACATTTTAGTAATTCCTACACCATCTCAGGAAATCTCAGTTCAAACTCAGGATTAAAACATCCTAATCAGTAAAATACAATGCAGTTCTCAGATTCTAAGATACCAATAGACAATTGAAATGACAGCAATTCCCAAAACAACTCCAACACATAATCTCTAATATAACATGTTTAAAATGTGTGTAAGTTATAATTAAAACTGGAATCAAACCTTCGAACTAGACTGAAGGTTGAAACCAAACATAATGTCTAGTGTACCCAGGAATGAACTCAATCTCAGGTTCCTTAAATAGTAAAATTACATGTAATACTACAGGATACTACTATTAAACAGTAATTCATGGTTCAATTCTCAGACATGAGTTCATCACGGGAAGTTAAAACAGAGATTTAGGAATGTTAGGATATAAATTAGTATACAATTAATCAACAATTACAGGAAGTTAAAACAGGAAAAAGAGAGAGAGCAGTGCATACACTGATACACTGCTGTATCAGTCGACTGCCATTCCAATCCCACATTCGATTTCCTACTACAATTTAGCAATTCATGAAGAACATATAGTTGGTAATTAATGGGGGTATTAGTGTGTCACAAGCACGAAACAGTGTCCTAAATAGGACATACGAGTGTCCAGAACCAAACACATACACGCACGAGACTGCACAAGCTCGCGTGACCAGTGCACGTGTCCGCACGCACCCGACACGCAACAAAGTGACAAGAGACTTGGGGAGTGTCGTGTCAGACACTGCCCCGAGCTCTGTGTCAAAGGACACGCGCCCACGTGTCCTAGATAATCCACACGAACCCACGAGCAGTAGGACATTGCTGTCCACGCGCGCAGGCGTGTCCACGAGTCCAGTGTGACTCGGACACGACTCGAAATCACCTCAGTGTATCAAAATGTGTAAGCGACACTAAAACACGAATTTCCATTCAAACACTTCACGAAAACTCGATCGAAATGCCCTTTGTGGCATTTCGTCGAACACCTGCGCACAGATCTGATACGTGTCCGATACGGACACGTACAGGACACGAAAATCTACAAACTCTATTCCTACTGGACCAGGACACCTAGGGCTAGGTATTTATGCAAAGAAACCCTAGTTTTAATGGGTGGATAGGAATTTTACCTATGGTGTTCTCCAACACAAAAAGTCTCTTCCAAGGAGTTCTTCAAAGCCACCCAAAATTCCCAAATTGATACAAATCTGAGATTTGACTCCACAATCAGCAAGAGAACATTGATTAGAACACAATGAAAGAAATCCCGATAAAAATGGGGTCCTATTGATTAAACTATGAAGAAAATAAATAAAGGCTTACCTATTCTTTAGGAAAATGAAGAACTAATAAAAAAAAGAGGCACAAATCCCTATGGAGACATTATATAGGCAAGGGGGGGTCTTGGCTGGCCACTTTAGTTAGGGTTAGGGTTTTTAGATTACATCCTAGGGCTAGGAATGAATCAAGGCTAATGGGTAGCCTAGAAACGAGGGCTCTTTCCTAGTCTTTTACAAATCACTTAACTTAACTAAACTTGACTTAAACCATTAACCAAAACCATCTAATTCTCAAAGTGGCTAACTAAACTAGTTATGACCAATCTAGGTTAGGTCCAATCTAGGGTAGGCTAACCAAAATCACATGGCAATAATAATGAGTATTTAAATCAACCCATTCAATTAAATCATTTAAAATTCCTAATAAATATTAAATTCAAATAATTCAAAAATGAAAAAAATACCCTCAAACTAGAAATGTGGTAGTGACACCTTCATCTTCTCAGTCAAGTCATCTATGAAACGGGCCAATCTACAAAACTCCGCAGCATACTCAGCTACCGTCTGGTTCCCCAGAACCAGACCCTCGAACTGTGCCTCGATACCTCCCAAGGCCACATCAGGAAAGAACTGCTCCTTAAACAGCTCCTTGAACTGGGCCCAAGTCTGGCCTTCAACTTCCATCCTGGGATCTGTCTGATACCATACACGGGCTAAGTCCTGCATCTGACTGCCCGCCGCCTCGATCTAGAGTTGAGCTGGTATCTCCGCCAGCCTGAATATCTCCTCGATATGCTCTATCCAGTCGTCTGCATAATGCATGCCCTCTGTGTCGAAGAACTCTCTGGGATGCATCTTCTGAAAGTCATGTATGTCCTTCTCCCTCCGACGGGGCTGCTGCTGGGTCCCCTGAGCAGTAACCAACTCTACAGTAGTACGAACCAGCTGGTGCGCCTCATTGATCCCCTGACAGAAATCGACAGTCTGCCTCTGCTGCTGCTGCTGGTGGGACTCCAGAATCCTCTCCACGAAGGAGAAGAGATGTGCAGCATCTACCATCCCCGCAGGAGGAGGCTGCTGCAGTGGAAAGACCTCGGGAATCACAGGGCTCTGCCTCCTGGCTGGTGGAGGTGCTCCTTCAAAAGCTGCAGAGACACCGACTCCTTAGGGCTGCACTGGCCCTACGGTACCGGGAGCTGGCTGCTGGATACGAGAGGTGGAAGACCCCTCTCCAGCGTCTCCCGTCCCGGGGCGATGCGATCTCGTCTCAACCATCCTGGAGACACAGATCAACAAGAAACAATTACTGAGAATGAGTCGAAATATCAAAGGAGGATAGTTTAAAATTCAAAGGAAGACAATAAGCAGCAAAATAGATATACGGAATCTAATACGGAGTTTTTCCTAGTGTGATTGAGTACCTTCAAAAAAAATACTAATTCCTACTGTAGGCTGCAGCGATATTCTAGTTCGAATACCACTACATTTCCAACCTAGACCTGTATGGGCCACCACTAAAAATGTGTCACGACCCGCACCCTAGAGTAAGGACACGAGACGTGGGTACGTCCAGCCTATGCCGCAGTGTCGACGGTAGAACGATGTCCTAGGTCAACATCTAAACAATATAAAGGTACCTGTACAGTATATACTCTCCGAATGGAGGTGACATAGTAATACAATCTCAATCACAACTAAGGTAGAACAGGATAAAGATAGATAGATAAATATCCAGAATGAAACACAGAGATACAATCCAGAATTCTAAGTGTCTAAATAAGTACATATCCCAAAATATCTCAGAATCCATACAGTAATCCATGAAAAGTAAAGACATCCTAATCTAGGGGAGTGTCATCAACTGCTACTGGATCCTGCTGCTGGTCCAAGTCACAGCACTCATCTAGTGTAGCACCGTAGTAGGTAGGGCAGATGCCTCAGCCTCGTCCTCTGTAATATTTCAACGGGTCCAGTTAGGACAGGAGCGAGCACAGTACATCTCAACAAATCATAGCAGGTCATGATATATAATCATGCTAGAGAGTAATACAAGAAAATGAAAGAATAACATGATAAAAAGGAAGACTGTAAATAAATAGATACAGTATATAGAAAACTATCGGTGACTAGTGATTTAGAGCACAAGACGGTTATGTAAACAATACGATGTTATACACGAGTAATCTACAGAGGTTTGTACACGAGTAATCTACTGGATTGATTACATAACCACTTCTACTCTCCCATCCCAATCAATACGCAAGGATCTAGCCAAGTTATGTTATTAACACGAAGAATGGTCGTACACGAAGATCCTGTGAATACATAAATATACACTATTTCATACGATTTATACACGAATGTTACGAATACAGGGAGTACACGATATGCTCACGATAAAGTACACGAACACGACATATCCGATGTATCCGCTAAGGGGATAACATCGCACGACAAGATCCATATAGTACTAATCCGTGTTTCCAATGTGTCAGCATCATGTAAAGTAATCTAAAGCAGGAAATATACTCCTAATGCAGGATATGAAATGATCAGAGAATGTACTCGCCTGTATCCTGAGAATCTGAAGAATATCTACTGTCCGAGGAGTGGTGTCTGTCTCCTATAGAACAGTACAAGTCACTATGAGTCTAAAATGATAATAAGATGCAAGTCAATGCATTCTACGTGAATCTAAGTCAATCTAGACCAAAGTCTACTCTTGGTCAACTCTGGTCAACCCTAGAAGTCAAACTAGGTCAACCAAGTCAAACCTAAGTTAAACAAGTCTATAAGTCTATTCTAGGTCTAACAAGGCTATACAAGTCCAATCTAGACTCTATACTGGCATTCAAGCCACCCATAGGCTAAGAGCCCTAGGCTATAGGCTATTAGGCAATACCATGCCTAAATCAACCCATAACACACATACATAACAATATATATATCTAATATAATACACATATACATATATTTATATAATCTATTATAGAAATACACCTTAACATGTAGGCTACTATATGTATACCATACATACAAGAATAGGGAAAGACATATGTGTTCATGTGTTTAAGTGTGTGTGTGTGTCATGAGAGTGCAAGAGTGTGTGTCACTTGAGGGTGTCAATGTGTGTGTGTGTTAGTGAGACATGGCATGAGGGTGTGAGAGTGAGAGTGATATCCTAAAATCAGTAAAGTATATATTATGTAGCAGTGTCTATAGGAAATTAGTCATAGGTAATAGGAATAGAAATTAGTAAACAGTGTACATATGAGAACAGTGTGTGTACAGAAAATTAGGAAACAGTGAGTTAACAATGTATGTGGGCAATAGGAAAAACAGGGAATGACAGTGAATAACATGGATATAGGAGTAACAGTCAAGTGTTAAAAGGAAAACAGGGAATCATTGTTACTGTGTGAAACAAAGAAAAACTGGGAATGAAATGAAACATTCAAATACAGTAAAATGGGAAGAACAACTCAACTATTAAGAACTGGAAATCATTTAATTCAGTTTAAATAGGAAAGGAAACAAATTCCCAGTTTTTATTAAATTCTAATTCAAATCGAACCAACATATGTCCAATTTCCATTCTCAATCAAAAGTCTAATACGTATGAATCATGGATTAAACATGAGCTACAAACTGTGGGAAACATTGACAGCTGAATACACAAGATTAAAATAATATTAACAGTTTTTAGAAAAACTGTGTAACCAGGAATCAGTGTATCAGTTGATACATTGATCCCAACTCAATTCAAATGTTCCATTTTAAATCATAAGTCTAATTCGAATGTACATTGAACTAACATGAACTAACAATATGTGGGAGTAATTAATCAGTGACAAACATAAATAAAACTGGGATTTAAGTTCAGAAATTTAGAAATACCCATGTATTAGTAAACGAGTAGCAATGCATCAGCCGAATGACATTTAACCCAAATTTGAATCCAATTTCCACATCAATACCTAAACTCATGTAAATCCAATCTAACATATATCATTAATCATGTTAGGATCTATTTAGCAATTAAAAACATGAATTACATCATTAAAAACTGAATTTAAACAGTGAATCAAAATAATAGGCTGTACACGCACAGTGCACCCCCGTGCACGCACGATACCGTATCCGACACGACACGAGAGGTCGTGTAACTCTGGGAACCTCGTGTCAGTGGTTGCCCCAACTCGTTTGTCCAATATCATGTGTCCACGTGTCGTGTCCAAGGAGGATTTGCCCCCGAGTAGCAGGGCAAATCTGTGCGGCTGGAATGCGCATGTTCGTGTCCAAACCGACACGACACAGCATGAATATCGACTCAGTTGAGGGGGAAACCATAAAGCACATAAACATGAAGAATTCCATTCAAAAACATTCCAGAAATCAAATCGAAATGCCCTTTGGGGTATTTCATCAAACACATTCATGCAAGGACTGATTCGTGTCAGATACGGACACGTATTGGACACAAAACCTAAGGATTGCTATACCTATAGTTAGGGTAGACCTAGGACTTCCTAAATATGCAATAATAAAGCAATTTATGGAAGGGATTCGAAATTTACCTAGGGTTTGCAATGGCTCAAAAAGCCCTAATGTGAGTGGATCCTCAAGCTACCAAAACTCCTTCAAATTGTCCACACTCTGAAATTTCTTAACCCAAACATCAAGTAGAAGGATTTTAGAACCTATTACAATTGGTTTGGATGGAAAAGGAATTAAATTGGATTTTTATGAATTTCTAAAGATGGAGCATACCTCTCTTTCCAACTTGTGAACATTCTAAATGAGGCTAACCTAATGGAAGCGATTACTTATAGGGGAATTCCTAGGCTAGGTGTGGCCGGCCAAGTGGGGATTGGGCTAGGGTTAGGGTTCCACTAGTGGTCTATGGGCCTCTATGGGCCTAAGTCATAAATCATGACTTGTGAAACCACAAGCCATTCTCTAGCCAAATAAATTTCTATTCTCTCCAAATAAATTCTAATTGGTTGGATATCACTAACTTAGGTCAAGCTAGGGTTACACACTCTAACCAAGTAGTCATGACCTAGGTTAGCTTCTAGGACAGACTCCAAAGTCACCCTGAGTCAAAGTCAATAATAGCACCAAATCAATTATACTAAAAATCACTTAAAATTTCTATAATTATAATTAATACCAATAATTCCAAATAATTCCCAAAATTTTGAAAATGACCAAAATACCCTCAAGCTAGAAATGTGGTAGTGACATGGCTCACCGACGCGAGGTTTAGATTAGGTCTCCATCTTCTTCTTCCCTCTTCTTGTTGTGGTTGTTTGCTGGTTGATGGCGGCGGTGGTTTTCGGGAGGTGGCCATATACGGGTGATGGCGGGGATGATGGTGATGCCTTTGGTGGTGGTCGAGAGAGAGGCAGGGGTTCGGCGGAGACTCGTCCACGTGCGGCCCGGCCAGGAGCTCGGGAAGCATGGGCGTCGGAGGCACGCGTGTGTGGTGGCCGGATATAGAGGTTAGGGATTTCCTCTTCCTTTCTACTTCTGGTGTGGCGTTGTGGGTGTGTCGATGATGTAGGCGGCGGTCAGGGGTTCTGTATTGGCTGCACGCCGTTGTTTGTAATATTTGGAATAAGAATTTGGTGGCACAGACACGATACACAGCATGTCTGGTTTGATGGCTGTTGTTGGCTGTGATGGTTGGAGATGGTGGAGGGCTCGGCAAGAATGGCGATTGTGGTGTGGGCTGTGTGATGATGGCCGGTGGTTGTTTCTGTTGGTGTTGGTGGCTTGGGTCGCGGGGTTGTGTGTCGATCGGGAGAGGAGGATTTGGGGGGTGGATCGGAAGATTTGTGTATCTGTCGTTGTACATATAGAGAGTTTTCTACAAGATATATTATTTAGACGTAGATACCTAATTATCCTTAACTTCAAATTGCTTTAAATCATATGGATCCCTAATGTTAATCTCTTCCTTTATTAAATCTTATCCTATATTTGCCTTCTCCCGTTCATTAAAATTCAAAAAGCACTCAAAACAATTAATCTAATCGAAGCCTATTAAGGATAACAATATCACTTTAAATCAAAATCTTATCAAGGTTTAAATCTTATAACTCAAATCCAAACCAAATAATGTTAAGCAAAAATCAATCTAATCGATATATTAATGATTGAAAATACTTAAAATAAAATAGTTTAAAAAATTGCATAATTGTGAATCCCTCTTTCTTTAAAATGAATTACCAATTAAGAGACTAATATATATTTATATACACAACTACTATATCAATCAAATAAAATTTAAAAACCAAAAATCGAGTAATTTGATTATCATACTAATAAAGGATAACGTAAAGTATATGTTCTTACAATTCCAAAATTTTGGCCAACCCTTTACCGGGGAAACAGAAATAAATAATTAACATTTTAAAATCTCTTTTTGAGGTCAACCTTTGAAGGACCAATAATAGCGACATCTCTTATATTTCGAGTGGCAAAATTCGAGAAGAAATATTTCTGTTTAACTAAATAGTAATATCAACCAATTTAATTTAAACTAGTTGTCGAAATAAAATAGTAGTAAAGTAACATTTATATGTTTCAAAGGAAAATTATTCCAAAACAAGAAAATAATAAAAAATTAAAAAAATTGGGAAGAGGAGTTACAAATCTACCCACCTTAGAAATAAATTCGTCCTCGAATTTAAGGACTGCAAGTATAGGCGTACTTGGTGGATTGATGAAAAGATAATAGAATTTATAACAAAATTTTCGATGAAAGGAAAAGAAGAGTACAGTGATCAGCTATGGTGAGATTAGGAGTAAATAAATAGGGCTCGTGGTTGGAATCTTAGACTATGGTTTGAATCCTAAAATGTCCTAAAACATTCTCAAAATTCGGCACAAAATCTAACAATAACCTCAAGGCAAATTATCTATCGAAGACCCTACCCACCTTAGAAATAAATTCCTCTAAATTTCATGGGCACGATTTAGGTATGACTAAGAATATGATCAAGAAGTGATATGATAATAAAATGAGTTAGATAATAAATAGAATCGAACCCTAAGAATAGATACCATGTGGTACGAGCATGATCATGATCATGGTCAAAAGTCATGACCATAGTTGGAATGAAAATATAAACCTTAGCTATAATTAAGTTGAAATATAGGCAGGATTATGATTTAATCAAATAGTTTAGTCACGATCAAAGTCGTTTAGGAACAATCGAGATTCAATTTGTTTTGGCACGATTAACTCGATTAACTATTTAAGTAAAAAAATTATTTAGGCACGATTACCGAGTCAAATCTAGAAAAACATGTAAATTGACAAAGTCGAAATCTAATTGAATCTTCTAGTCGTGATCAAAAGGTCGTTAAATATATCCAGTCAAAATCGTTGGCAAGGCCCGTTACTAAATCAAAATTGTTTAGACACGATCACAGATTCAACCACCTAAGTATGACGATGGATCTAATGGAATAGGAATAGAATCAGCATATAATAATCGGTTCTAAATGATTACTAGGAAGGAAATTGATTGATGAATTTCAGATAAAAGGAAGAAAGGACTACTAATTTATTGAGAGGACGATGGTAATGATACGACACCAATCACTTTGAAAATTAATAGTCACATGCCAATAAAAGATATAGCCTGTATGGGATTCAAAACTGTAACCCTATCCGAAGTTACTTTGCCGCAAATTTATGCCTCGCCAGTGTACATCTGGCTGCATTCAATTCTTGGCTCCACAACTCGAGTAAGGATACGGTAACGAATACCCTATCAACTTTATCTAATCTTGACATAATAACTCAAGGATAAAATAGGACAACCAAGACATAGTTTTAATATCGTTCGATGACCCATGCTTATCTGAAATTACTTCAACTTAGGGATCATGCCTCGCCAGTGCGCTGCTGGCTGCAGTGAACCCACAGTCTCCATAAGTCAAATAAATGGCGACAGTGCGCGACTGTCTGCCATCATAAGTCATCAAAATTATTCCAACTATATCCTCCAAGAATATCAAAGGGGTTTAAAAATTATACAAATTGATAAAGATAGAAAAAGTACAAGTATTCTGTTCTTTAGGTATAAGTTCATCTTCTTGAAAAGAAAACAATTGATTAGGAAGGATAATGATCGAAGTCAAAATAAGAAAGAAAAAAAAATCTTATAATCCTTTTTACGGTTATTCAATATTCAACGATTGAGAGGAAACTTCTGAATCCGAAAATGTAACTCAAGATTAATAGATAATTGAGGGAGAAGTTATTTAAAAAAAATAATTCTTTAGGTCCAAGGAAAAAGAATATAAGTGATATGAACTTATGATAGCGGTGTTTAGAAAAGACATAAAATAAAATTGTACAATTGATCATGATTAGAGGAAAATGACCGAGGCAAAAGAAATATAAATTTTAATCTCTATTTCTCTAATATTCAAGATCGAGGGAAATATGTATAAAGCACTACGTATATCTGCTATGAATATACATTATATACAAGTATTTATGTATATCCTAAATAAATCAGCAAAATCCCAAAAATCAATCTAAGAGAGGATTATACTGTTTCCAAGTAAAATATAAGTTTTAAATAGCACTAATACATATATATATTCAAAATAAAATTTACTGAAATTATTCACGAGACAAAATGGACTAGTAATATATACACATCTATATATCTACATGAACGTCATTGGGCTCATTTCATGACTACCAGGTCTTGGGTTGCGTTCGGGCTAGTTTAGAACAGCCGGGTCTTCTAAAAGTCATATTATTATTAAATAACAAATTAAATTATTTTATAGGGATCAAGTCACAACTTTGTCTGATTTTTCTAGCTTGAACACACTTATGGTTCGGTCTTTCCTACCATAACTAACACATTAGTGAAAGCACGCCACTGCACTATCCGTGCCATTACTTCTAGTCATTTGGCACTCCAATAAATTAACTAAGATATTCCATAATAATAATTAATTAAGTTATTCTAAAATTATAAAAATCATATTTAATTCAAATAAGTAAATAAATAAAAATATCGAAAAGAGGGTTACGAATCTAACCTCCTTAGAAACCGTCGAATCATAAGGCAATAATGTATCCTTCTATGAAAGTCATCTAGTGAGACCTATGTAGCAACCTTAACTACCCAATGTCAATTTAAATTAGGGACTCCTAGTTCTAACCATTCTCCAAATATTAACTTACTCCTAGTTGTGAATGAGCATTTCCTAGTCGCAGGCTCGCAGTAGTACGACTAATATGGTACTACTACGAGTTCGCATAATTTGCAAAAACTGAGCTGCATGGGCCACCACAAAAACTTGTCACGATCCGCACCCGCTTTTCGGATACGAGACGTGTCCAAGCCAGCCTACACCGCAGAGTCGACGGTAGAACGCTGTCAAGCCCGTAATAAAGATGATCAAAATAGACTTTGTTGCTCATTCACATTTCTAATAGATTACAACATTTACAAGAATTATATTCAAAGGAAATACAATGTTCTTACAAATTTGAATTGACTATAACACAGCTATCTAATCTCTAGGTTTGGCCTGCAAATACCCATGCCTTCCCAGTGCTGCAGCTAAACCTGAAAAATGTTAGTTTCCAGTCAGGAATGGAACAAGCACACAAACCGACGACAAATCAAAAACATAATAGAATTAACAAGACATGAAAAACATGAGAGGTGAAAACTAGAAGATACTGATGACATGACACGGTGGAGAAGACAAGAAAAATAAATAAAACAACTACCTATGTGGTGTAAAATATCCGTTTCGACATGTGAACGGCTAGGGGGTAAATCCGGCACCCTGTACGTGTCGTGTGCAGCTGCTATTCTCCATGAAAGATATGATAGATAGTTTTGGGTAGTCCACATGTCTACTAAGATATTCTCTCTCGACTACTCCGTGTGACGAGCGTGTCAACAAGCAGCAAGACATATGTATAAACATGAAATGTAAGACTACTATGAATCGAAAAGCAATCAGAAAGTGCACTTGCCTGCGGTCCTTAGCTGGTGAAATAGATAATACCCTTGCATCCAGTATAGTCCGTTTAGCCTAGGGTCGGTATGAGGTAGTCAGAATCGCAAGAGAAAGATTCGTATAACTAGTTATGATCAAGATTGATTCGAAGAGTATTTGTTTAAAGAAAAAGAAAACTTTTAACAAAATATATTTCATAAAATTACTTATAATCCAATTAGAAAATATGTTTTGATATTAGAAAACTACTAACCATAATATTTTAAATAAATATTATGGGCCCATAGCAATTAACATTTAGGCCGAAACTATAATTAAAATATTATAACAATATTGTTAAGGTGAAGAAACAATATTTTTGGCCAAGGTATAGTTTGATTAAATAGCAAGTAATTATAATATTTCTTTTTCAATAATAAGGATTACTAATATAAAATAATAATAATATAATAATAATAATGATAATGATAACAATAAAATTGATGTTTTAATAAAATCACAATAGCTATAAAACCCAGTTTTGACTCAAGCTCAAAACTACTATACTTTAGTTATCAAATTAATTTTAAGAAAAGATGTTACTCTATATTCGGTAAAACAGGATATTAATAATAATAATAATATTTAATTTAATACATAACCCATACTCTGATAAAATACTAATTATTTTAAGACTTACTACTATACTAATACAAACAGCCCTCTGTTATAAAACTATAGGGGAAAAATGGAGAGAGAGAACAAAGGAAAACTAGAATTTAGGGGAAAGAGAGGGGAGATGAGGAGATCGGAAATGAGTGCTCACCAGTCGCCGGCTAAGAGAAATGGTGAGCGGTGCTCTCGAGGGGAGACCCGGGGCTCGAGGCGCTGGACGAGGGTTGACGAAGATGCATGACTGCATGAGGAAGCGGCCACGGGAGACGAGCGGGGAAGCTCGTCGAGGGGTCACGGCAGAGGGGAAACGTCGGCAGGGGTCGCGGTCTCCGGCGATAGGGCGGAGGGGTCAGCATCCGGGAGAAGCTTGACGGGAGGAGCGCCAGCAAGGGCGGCGGCTCGGGTGGCTGGAAGACGGGGTTGGCGGCGGTACCGCCAGCGGATGGCTCGCCGGCGCGAGGTTTAGATTAGGTCTCCATCTTCTTCTTCCGTCTTCTTTGTTATGGTTGTTTGCTGGTTGATGGCGGTGGTGGTTTTTCGGGAGGTGTCTAGATACGGGTGATGGCGGGGATGATGGTGATGCCTTTGGTGGTGGTCGAGGGGAGGCAGGGGTTCGGCGGAGACTCGTCCAGCCCCACGGCCCGGCCAGGAGCTCGGGAAGCATGGGCATTGGAGGCGCGCGTATGTGGTGGCCGGATATGGAGGTTAGGGATTTCCTCTTCCTTTCTACTTCTGGTGTGGCGTTGTGGGTGTGTCGATGATGTAGGCGGCGGTCAGGGGTTCTGTATTGGTTGTAAACCGTTGTTTGTAATATTTGGAATAAGAATTTGGTGGCACAGACATGATACACAGCATGTCTGGTTTGATGGCTGTTGTTGGCGGTGATGGTTAGAGATAGTGGAGGGCTCGGCAAGGATGGCGATTGTGGTGTGGGCTGTGTGATGATGGCAGGTGGTTGTTTCTGTTGGTGTTGGTGGGTTGGGCCGCGGGGGTGTGTCGATCGGGAGAGGAGAGGATTTAGGCGGGAGGATCGGAAGATTGTGTATCTGTCATTGTACATATAGAGAGTTTTCTGCTTTAGCTATATCCGAAGGATGGAAAAATTAGTTAGATTAGGATAGGCATGGGTTTCTACAAGATATTATTTAGATGCAGATAGCTAATTATCCTTAACTTCAAATTGCTTTAAATCATATGGATCCCTAATGTTAATCTCTTCCTTTATTAAAACTTATCCTATATTTGCCTTCTCCCTTTCATTAAAATTCAAAATAAGCACTCAAAACAATTAATCTAATCGAAGCCTATTAAGGATAACAATATCACTTTAAATCAAAATCTTATCAAGGTTTAAATCTTATAACTCAAATCCAACCCAAAATGTCAAGTAAATATCAATCTAATCGATATATAATGATTGAAAATACTTAAAATAAAATAGTTTAAAAAATTGCATAATTGCGAATCCCTCTTTCTTTATAAATGAATTACCAATTAAGAGACTAATATATATTTATATAACAACTAACTATATCAAACCAAATAAAATTTAAAAACCAAAAATCGAGTAATTTGATTATCATACTAATAAAGGATAACGTAAAGTATATGTTCTTACAATTCCAAAATTTTGGCCAACCCTTTACTGGGGTAACAGAAATAAATAATTATCATTTTAAAATCTCTTTTTGAGGTCAACCTTTGAAGGACCAATAATAGCGACATCTCTTATATTTCGAGTGGCAAAATTCGAGAAGAAATATTTCTATTTAACTAAATAGTAATATCAACCAATTTAATTTAAACTAGTTGTCGAAATAAAATAGTAGTAAAGTAACATTTATATGTTTCAAAGGAAAATTATTCCAAAAAAAGAAAATAATAAAAATAATTAAAAAATTGGGAAGAGGAGTTACAAATCTACCCACCTTAGAAATGAATTCGTCCTCGAATTTAAGGACTGCAAGGATAGGCGTACTTGGTGGATTGATGAAAAGATAATAGAATTTATAACAAAATTTTCGATAAAAGGAAAAGAAGAGTACAGTGATCAGCTATGGTGAGATTAGGAGTAAATAAATAGGGCTCGTGGTTGTAATCTTAGACTATGGTTTGAATCCTAAAATGTCCTAAAACGTTCTCAAAATTCGGCACAAAATCTAACATAACCTCAAGGCAAATATATCGAAGACCCTACCCACCTTAGAAATAAATTTCTCTAAATTTCATGGGCACGATTTATGTATGACAAAGAATATTATCAAGAAGTGATATGATAATAAAATGAGTTAGATAATAAATAGAATCGAACCCTAAGAATAGATACCATGTGGTACGAGCATGATCATAATCATGGACAAAATAGTCATGACCATAGTTGGAATGAAAATATAAAACTTAGCTATAATTAAGTTAAATATAGGCAGGATTATGATTTAATCAAATAGTTTAGTCACGATCAAAGTCGTTTAGGAACAATCGAGATTCAATTTATTTTGGCACGATTAACTCGATTAACTATTTAAGTAAAAAATTATTTAGGCACGATTATCGAGTCAAATCTAGAAAAACATGCAAATTGGCAAAGTCAAAATATAATTGAATCTTCTAGTCGTGATCAAAAGGTCGTTAAATATAATCCAGTCAAAATCGTTGGCAAGGCCCGTTACTAAATCAAAATTGTTTAGACACGATCACAGATTCAACCACCTAAGTATGACGATGGATCTAATGGAATAGGAATAGAATCAGCAATAATAATCGGTTCAAAATGATTACTAGGAAGGAAGTTGATTGATGAATTTCAGATAAAAGGAAGAAAGGACTACTAATTTATTGAGAGGACGATGGTAATGATACGACACCAATCACTTTAAAAATTAATAGTCGCATGCCAATAAAAGATATAGCCTGTATGGGATTCAAAACTGTAACCCTATCCGAAGTCACTTTACCGCAAATTTATGCCTCGCCAATGTACATCTGGCTGCATTCAATTCTTGGCTCCACAACTCGACTAAGGATACGGTAACGAATACCCTATCAACTTTATCTAATCTTGACATAATAACTCAAGGATGAAATAGGACAACCAAGACATAGTTTTAATATCGTTCGATGACCCATGCTTATCTGAAATTACTTCAACTTAGGGATCATGCCTCGCCAGTGCGCTGCTGGCTGCAGTGAACCCACAGTCTCCATAAGTCAAATAAATGGCGACAGTGCGCGGCTGTCTGCCATCATAAGTCATCAAAATTATTCCAAAAATATCCTCTGTAACACCCATATTTCGGAATACGTATTTTAATTAGGCTTATACGTATTTCGGACCACTATTTTATTTTCTTCGATTTTGGCCTGTAATTATGTTTGGCTTAACTTGCGGATTTTGATTTTCTCGTAAAATAGGTTTTTGGTCATGGCATGGTTTATTTTGTGGAGAAGGAATTGGTTTGGTTTGGTTTAGTATGCATTGGAACACCCTTAGCTAAACCTCCACCCTCAACACAACATATCATCCCTCATTAAAACCCCACCAAACTTCTCTCTCCTCATAACTTCCATTAATTTTTCTTCTTCTTCTTCTTCTCTTCTTCTTCTTCTTCTTCCTTTCTCCACCAACACCATAGGCAAGTGCACCTTGCCACCAAATAAGCACGGCATTTTATTTGTCCATTTGCTAGATTAGGTCATGGTGAACAACATTAGAACTTGGCATTTTGTGATTTAGAGCTTCCATTTTTCTAGATCTAAGTTTTAACCATTTTTGGATTTTCTTGGTTTTGATCTATTAAACTTAGATTTTTTTTCCTTGTTTTGAGGTTTTCATGTGTAAGAGAATTCAATTTTACACAAGTTAGAACTTTGAAAATCTAAATTTGGTTTTGTTTTGGCTAAGTTATGAAGATTGGAAAATTTGGAGTTCTTGGAGTTTTCCTTCGGCCTGATGGAGAAGATGACCCTCGGCCAGCGCTCTTTAGCGCAAGGCCATGCGCAGTTCAACTGTGCGCAGTTCAACTCGTGCGCAGTTCAACTCATGTGCAGTTCAACTGTACGCAGTTCAACTCGTGCGCAGTTCAACTCGTGCACAGTTCATCTCCTGCGCAGTTCATCTCCTGTACAGTTCAACTCGTGCGCAGTTTAACTCATGCGCAGTTCATCTCCTGTGCAGTTTATCTCCTGCACAGTTTAACTCATGCACAGTTTAACTCATGCGCAGTTCATCTCCTGCGCAGCTCATCTCCTGCGCAGCTCACCCTAGCGCAGCTCGACCCTAGCGCAATCTAACCCCAGCGCAACCTATTGTCCATGATGGTTTGGATTTTATTCCTTAGACTTGGCTTCTCTTTTATGGGTTGGAGTTTTGAGATCTTGTTCCACACAACACGACTGTCTCGGCCCAACACGACCTGGCACGGTTTTCGGTATTTTGCTTATACTAGTACAGTTTTCGTGAATTTTATGATTTTTGATCCTAGTACTTTCTGATCTTCTTGATAATGACCCGAAGGGTGTGCTCTTGACTTTTAACCTGTGATTCATAATTGATCTTGATACTGGATAACTTGATAGTGGCCCGTGGCGGTGCACTCCTGACTTGTAACCTGTAACTTGTAACTTGACTTGACTTGATGCTGTTGCGATGGCTAACTTGACTCGTATAATCAACTCTGACGTCGTGGGTGTTCATTCTTGCTGCCTTGTGCAATCCACTTGTCTTGTCTTGCATCATGTCTAGGACGTGACTCCCTGGTTACCACGGTCAGGGATTCACACTGAATATGGATTAGGCTAATGACTAGATCAAACTATAGTTCATGGAGAATTTCCAGTCACAGGCGATCTCATTATCTGGGCGCTTTAAACGGACTTGTAGCCTGCCGACGAGTAGGGCACATTTCCAGCACACTGTCATGTGTTGAACCCTCTAAGTCACCTAAGGGTATATCGTCTCCTGGGCGATATACCCAACCATACTCCCAACCCACGGAAGGATAACTAGATAGTCTGCAGGGCTTGGGATTGGGAATTTCTCATTTGCATCTTGTTAGTAATTAGGCTTGTGATAACCCTAGTTAGTTAAGTAGTAAGCCGTAGTAATTGCTTGGCCGTTTGTGAATGGATGGTGTCCAGCCCTGTCTAAGTCTCGTCTAGTCCCTGTACCTGGTACTCATGTACATGATTGTTTTACTTATCCTTAACAATAAATGGGTAAAGGCAAGTGCTATTCAGGCGAAGGGTTACAAGCCCAGTCCTTGTGGTTTACGGGTTGTAACCTGGCTTCCGGAATGGTTCTACGTCCCTAGTCGTTTATTGTCCTGTTGTACTCTTTATTACTTGTACCTTTATTTTATTCCTTATGATCTGATATGCTGGCTTTTGTTCTTATTTTGTGGCCTCCTTTGTGGCACTTGCTCTTTCTGGGGTTTGACCCAGCTGGTTTTGTGGCCAGATTTCGGAGCAGCACCCGAGGATCTACCGAACCTTCAGCCCAATGGTGGCGACTAGAAGGAACCCGGGCTACGAGTGGGTTTTCCATTTTGTTTCACCCACTACATTGTAAATTTATTCTTTTGAGGCATTTAGCCGACGAGCACCTGTTAGCTCGATGCATCTTTACTTACTGTCTGTCTACGGGCTGTAACAATTAACAAATCCTAGGGTTGATCATGTATGACCGAACTCTTGCTAGTCTTGACATTTTGTACGACTAGCTTCATGATCATCCAATATGTAATATTTGGGACGCCTTTTATTGTATATTTGGAGGTCTAACATCTTGTAACTATATTACTTGCTTGAGATTGAGACAATAGGCTTAACCTTAAGGGACCATTGGCTTGTAGTAAACCTCATATCTAGACAGCCGTGACCGTATAGCGAGGTGGATGGATTCCATTTTAATATACGTCTGGCTATGTACGCCCCTCCGTTCCATTCTGGTTCTGGGGGTGACATGGTTTAAGTGGTGGCCCATGCAGTCTTGGCATTCAAGAATGTGAGGGTTTACCTAATAGATGTTCTCAATCATACTCGCCCTTGATCTCTGCTCGTATCTTCAAATCCCTAAGAACCTTGACCTGATCACATGCTTGTATCGTTGATCTGTCCTTCCTTCCTTATTGTTTCCTATGTCGTCTTCTTCAGCGTCATTGTTCATGGACCTGCCGATCAGCAAGGCGGAGCAACTCCCGTGGACCAGCCGCAAACCTGGAGATCAAGCCCAGCATTCTGGAGTAGCCTCCCGAGTTGTGCCTACTGGAGAAGAGCCCCCAATTCAGCCCGTCCAGCCTCCGAGCCTATTGCCGCCTCAGACCCAGTATTCGCAGCAAAGACCTTAGCAGTATGCCCTGGCCCCAGCACGGATCCAGAACCGGCAGAGGTTCTTAGCAGATATCTTCCCTCTCCCTCGTACCTTTAAACTTCTTTGTTTGCATGATTGATTATTTGATTGTTTGCTTAGTGTAGCTTAATTGTGGATAATATAGCTGGCTCTTACATCTCTAAGCATCTTGATTTAATTCCGAGGACAAAATTCTTTTAAGGTGGGTAAGTTGTAACACCCATATTCGGAATACGTATTTTAATTAGGCTTATACGTATTTCGGACCTCTATTTTATTTTTCTGATTTTGGCCTGTAATTGTGTTTTGGCTTAACTTGCGGATTTTGGTTTTCTCGTAAAATGGGTTTTTGGTCATGGCATGGTTTATTTTGTGGAGAAAGAATTGGTTTGGTTTGGTTTAGTATGCATTGGAACACCCTTAGCTAAACCTCTACCCTGAACACAACATATCATCCCTCATTAAAACCCCACCTAACTTTCTCTCCCCTCATAACTTTCATTAATTTTTCTTTATCTTCTTCTTCCTTCCTCCACCAACACCAAGGCAAGTGCACCTTGCCACCAAATAAGCACCCTATTTTATTTTGTCCATTAGCTAGATTAGGCCATGGAGAACAATTATAACTTGGCATTTTATGATTTGGAGCTTCCATTTTTCTAGATCTAAGTTTTAACCATTTTTGGATTTTTTTGGTTTTGATCTATCAAACTTAGATTTTTCCTTGTTTTTGAGATTTCCATTGGAAGGAATTCAATTTTACACAATTAGAACTTGAAAATCCAAATTTGGTTTTATTTTGGCTAAGTTATGAAGATTGGAAAATTTAGAGTTCTTGGAGTTTTCCTTCTCCTGATGGAGAAGATGACCCTCGGCCAGCGCTCATTAGCACAAGGCCATGCGCAGTTCAGTGCGCAGTTCAACTCGTGCGCAGTTCAACTCGTGCGCAGTTCAATTGTGCGCAGTTCAACTCGTGCGCAGTTCAACTCGGTGCAGTTCATCTCCTGCGCAGTTCAACTCGTGCGCAGTTCACTCGTGCGCAGTTCATCTCCTGCGTAGTTCAACTCATGCGCATTCAACTCATGCGCAGTTCCTCCTGCGCAGCTCATCTCCTCGCAGCTCATCTCTCTGTGCAGCTCACCCTAGCGCAGCTCGACCCTAGCACAATCTAACCCAGTGCAACCTATTGTCCATGATGGTTTGGATTTATTTCTTGGACTTGGCTTCTCTTTTATGGGTTGGAGTTTTGAGATCTTGTTCCACACAACACGACTGTCTCGACCCCACACAACCTGGCACGGTTTTTCGATGTTTTGCTTATGACTAGTACGGTTTTCGTAAATTTTGTGATTTATGATCCTAGTGCTTTCTGATCTTCTGATAATGACCCGAAAGGTGCGCTCTTGACTTGTAACCTGTGATTCATAATTGATCTTGATACTGGATAACTTGATAGTGGCTCGTGGCGGTGCACTCCTGACTTGTAACCTGTAACTTGTAACTTGACTTGACTTGATGCTGTTACGATGCTAACTTGACTCGTATAATTAACTCTGACGCCGTGGGTGTTCATTCTTGCTGCCTTGTGCAATCCTTATCTTATTCGTATCATGTCTAGGACGTGACTCCCTGGTTACCACGGTCAGGATTCACACTGAATATGGATTAGGCTAATGACTAGATCAAACTATAGTCATGGAGAATTTCCAGTCACAGCGATCTCGTTATTTGGTGCTTTAAACGAAGTTGTAGCCTGCCGACGAGTAGGGCACATTTCCAGCACACTGTCATGTGTTGCACCCTCTAAGTCACCTAAGGGTATATCGTCTCCTGGACGATGTACCCAACCATACTCTCAACCCGCGAAAGGATAACTAGATAGTCTGCAGGGCTTAGAATTGGGAATTTCTTATTTGCATCTTATTAGTAATTAGGCTTGTGATAACCCTAGTTAGTTAAGTAGTAAGCCGTAGTAATTTCTTGGCCGTTGTGAATGGATGGTGTCCAGCCCTGTCTAAGTCTCGTCTAGTCCCTGTACCTGGTACTCCTGTACATGATTGTTTACTTATCCTTAACAAAATGGGAGAGACAAGTGCTATTCAGGCGAAGGTTTCAACCCCGGTCCTTATTGGTTTACGGGTTGTAACCT